>BGPR01002473.1:141305-169850 GCA_013235015.1 Araneus ventricosus | reverse complement strand
AACTTTTCTGTGCTGGATCTATTCAATATTAGTTGTTTCATGCAGCACTTTTTTTTCCCTAAACACTGAAATTTATGTGTGTCGTACAAATATTTTCTTTGTCATAATGAATCATTTAGTTTTATATTTATTTCTCTAGAAAAATACTTTTAATTTTAATAATATTTAATAATAAATTATAAAGCTTTCCAAAAAAGCAACTTTTCTGTGCTGGATCTATTCAATATTAGTTGTTTCATGCAGCACTTTTTTTCTTCCTAAACACTGAAGTTTATGTGTGTCGTTCATATTTTTTTCTTTCCCACAATGAATCATTTAGTTTTATGTTTACTTCTAAAGAAAAGTACTTCCCTCGAAATAGAAAAGTGAAGAATTTTGGCAGAGCAGCAGGAAATTCAACTTCTTACAAAGTTGGGGAAAACAAGTATAAATAAAGCTTGAAAAAAATTTTAATGCTAAGAAAACAAAACAAAATGTTTCTTTTTAACTCGGAAGCAGCAAAATAAAAGCGACGAAAGTTTTTTCTGTCTGAAAAAGTTAACCGCAGTATACCAGGAATTTAACTCATGCGATGTTGGTAATATCCTTTTATACTTAAATGCAAAAATGCACAGACATGTAGGATATTAGCAGTGAAAGAAGACTATTACAAAAAATGTTGACAATTTTTTTCATTAAAATGATGTAGTATTGAACTTGGGAAAAGAAATATTCACTAATATTCGAAATGCTTCAGTAACTAACTCTTAAATTGCAAGAAAAATAAAAATGACTTCACATGTCTTTTTAACTGTATTTTCTTAAATTAAAACCCTTAAATGAACAAGAAATGTTATAATTTAACAATCAGTCAAATGCGAATTTTAATATGCTCAATAAATAGATCCAATACAATACGAAACTCCTAGTAATACTCCGCCTGCTAATGTTGAAATCTTATCCGAAAGCGAGTCCTAAATTTCAATATGATTATTTCAACTCAAACCAGACTTAACCCTTTAACATTGTAATTTCTTGTATCATAATTATATGACTCCCATCTCTGTTTGGCGATGCATTATCGTATTGATTCAACAATAATGAATTTTCGGTCATTTTTATTTCGAGTTATAACGGCTATGAATGTGTTAGTGGTTGGTATCTATTAGTTGGAACACACGCGATTTCGTCGCCAATATGGTTACCTGAGGAAACAAGCGGATTAGTTGCATTGGCAACCCATCGGCTAGATTGTTTACGTATGGCAAGCTTTTCGCGTTATTGAGTTGTTTACATACTACGCGGATTTTTATAAAACTTAAAATATTTATTAAATATTTAATTAAATAATAAAATATATTTTAATTAGGATGACTTTATTTAGTAAAAACATGACAAATAGTACTTGGGTTTATTTAGTGATTGTATATTTTTCCGATCACATAATTGAGAGATTTTTTCTTTATAAAAATCGTTTGCATGAAATTTTTGAACTTGTTTGGCCATATTTTGGAATTCATCGTTTGGAATGTTGTCTTCACTTGCGCGATGGTTTCCTTGATGCGCAACATTCTTCATTTTTCTTTTTCATATATTAAGAGCGTTTCCTCCCAAGTGCAAATATGAGAGTAAAATTGAGTAAGTCTTAATTTTTTACTATTAAATGTTCTGCTGCTTCATTAGAGTAATTAAAAGAAGCTAATTCCGTACATTCACTAAGCTAGTGAAGCTATTAGGATCCCGCTTTGCTGTTTTTTTAAGTTAAAAAAATTGCCCCGTGCCCACTTCAGATGCCGCAGGCATCGCGAGCACTATTTCTCCTGCTTTAGTATAATAATTAAAAGTAACAGATTCCTTACATTCAATGAGCTAGGGAAGCTAGTAGTTCTGTTGAAATTCTACATTGAAAACGGGAGATAGTGCAACGACAAACCACAAACGCAATAAGTTCGAAAAAAGATTAATATTTAAACGATTAACTTTTAACTGTGACCCATGCACGTTTGTTTACCATTAGCATCCAACTTTCCTTGGCGACTTGGCGATGTTTTAATAAGAGTGTGTTAACTAAAGAAATATCGAGATAATATATATAACCTGATAGAATTTTCAAATCTGACATTAACTTAATGAACCCATGGATCCAGTCGATTTTTAACAGTTTTCACTCATATGTCGAGTCAGATTCGACATTTTGAATGAGGCATCTTTTACACATTCTTGTTCGATAGCGCTTATTATAAAAGCCATATAATAGCAAAAACACACAGATTAATTTTTAGGAATTGAAACAGATTAATAACAATATTTTTCAGTTTCCTAAAGCACTAAATCAATCCTTACACGCACACGTGTATCGTGTATAATTATGCCTTCTATTATCTTTCTGAGTGCAAAGGGTTAAAAAAATAGTTCCTATCATTAGTTTTAAGCCGTCATGCATAATTTTATTTAAATAAAAAGTTGCAAGCTTATTTCCTTCCCAATAAAAATCAGAAATAGTGAAAGTGGCAAATTTACCCCACTCGAGCATATGTATTAAGCTTGTTTCGTAAATCGTTAAACTGATAAAAAGACGGACAGAAAAGCTTGCAATTCGTCACTTAACAAGCAATACCACTTATCCCAATTTTTTGAAATTTCAAAGAGGAAGAAAATACTCAATTTTTTGCAATCAATAAAGGATATTTCTGATTTTTTTTTTAACATCTGATATAAACATAAGACCACATTTTCCTACCAGATGAGAAAAAAATACAAAAATATTCATTGTTGGCTACAAAAAAATTGAGTATTTTCTTCCTCTTTGAAATTTCGAAAAATTGAGATAGGTGGTATTGCTTGTTAAGTGACGAATTGCAACAAGAACAACAAGCACGACAATGGAATTCTAGGACTTTGATCAAATTCACGTAGCCTACACTGAACAACCCCTGCACTCAGCTTCAGATAGAAAAAAATGCCATTTCAGACAGAGATGGTACAAGAGTGCCATTTCAGACAGAGATGGTACAAGAGTGCCATTTCAGACAAAGATGGTACAAAAGTGCAATTTCAGACATTGATGGTACAAAAATGCCATTTCAAAAGTGTCATATAGAACAGACTACTTTCTGCAACTTATTCTGTCTGGTTCTGTCAATTATTTTTTAATTCTATATTTTTGTACATTTTTTACTGTTTTACCAGACAACATTTTAAGTGACTAAATTTCACTATATCTCTTTGAAAACGTGAAAAGGTCAATAACAAATTTAAATAACTATCACATAACACCATGACAAAGGATTAAAACAAGATCCACGTTATTGTGATGGTTATTGGTCTCATTAAACTGAAGGAACGCTGCTTTGAATCACTTAACCTTTCAACCATTATGCAAGTGCTTAATCGTACATTTAAACTTATACCCTAAATTAAATTTACATGCTAATATGACATAATTCGATGCAAAAATTGTAGGAAATCTGTAAATGGGTCATGTTTTCCATGAGCTCTGATTTTAATCAATACGACAACCCATTTCTTAAAACGAATGTAACATCCAATTAATGGATAGAAAAGAAAACAAAATAGTTAAAGATTTACATAAATAGCAGGTTGAGTTTCATTTTTTGGTTATTTAATTATAAGTTAGGACAGATTACAAATAATAAATAATGCAACAATTAAAATGTTGCAATAACCATTACAGAATCATTTTCTCTGTTTAATTATATTTTCATTGATGTATAATTTTGTACTTATACCTGAAAAAGAACTGCGGATATGAGCCGTCAAATCACAAAAAATAACTTTTCCCAATAGGCGTTAACTATTTTGGTTGCTTTGCATGTTTTTTAGGTCTCTGATACTATGCCAAAAGTGAAACGGGGACCAAATGTTGAACCATTGACTTCCAATCCTGGTAATCGATGCTGTTCCACTCAACACTTTCGTATTGAGTGGAACAACAGACATAGGCCAGAACATCCCCTACTTTCTATAACATCCCCTACACGTTCTGAACAGGGCATCCCCTACTTTCTTTTCGTATTGAGTGGAACAACAGACATAACATCCCCTACGTTCTACAAACAAAACGTACCTTACGTTCTACAGACATAACGTCCCCTACGTTCTACAGACATAACGTCCCCTACATTCTACAGACATAACTTCCCCTTAGTTCTACAGACATAACGTCCCCTACGTTCTACAGACATAACGTCCTCTACGTTCTACAAACATAACGTCCCCCAGACAGCCAAAAATGTATTCCGAGTGGAACTTATATTCAAACGTATGATTTTCCCATTTTAAAGTCAAGATTCTGTGTCAAGCTATTTAATGTCCTTTTTCAATAAGTTGAGGAGAAAACTGCTTCGGGTAGAACTGATGCACGAACAAGTGATTTTTTTCCATTTCGATGTCAAGAGTCTCTGCCAAACTATTTCATGCCCTATTTCAAGAAATTTAGGAGAAAATAGTCTCTCGGGTTGAACTGATGTATGAAGTATGATTTTCCCATTTTGAAGTCAAGATTATTTGCCAAGCTATTTAATGTCCTTTTTCAATAAGTTTAGGAGAAAATATCTTGCTTCTGTGTCGGAATTTCACAAACTAAAATAGAAACTCGTTTCCTGATGTATTTAAAAAAAAATATTTTACGAAATAAAATCCCAAAGAAGGGTTAAATATAGTGGGTTTAGTTTAGTTTAAGTTATATTAACGTCCCGTTTTAGAAGGAACACGAGGGCTATTTTGGGAAAACCCTCGTTATGTTGAACCGCGGTCAGATGACGAGGACGACATCTGAGATGGCAACTCCCCCTCCAAACTGCCGCACCACCCCAGCGGGAGGACCTAAACATAGTGAGAGATCTCAATAAAGGCGTAAATACTGAAGTTGAAAACAAAAAGTTGAAGAAAAAATGTTGAAGCAAAATTTGAGAGTTTAGAATTAAAGCAAACCAAGTCCATGCTTCACACATTTTGCTCTAACACAGCCATGGTAATTTAGAATTGTTGTATTTTCTGTCTAATAATGATGCATTTTCATAGTTCAATTCGTATCCACCAAGTATCAAGAAAAATTTGAAGTCCACTTTAAATGGAGATAATCAATTTTGAGATGAATCTCATGGACTTGGGGCACTTTAACCCTTTAAAAGGCCGTAGTAAGTATAAAATAAATAAAATACTAATAAAGAGAATTAAAATTGTGGAGGAGTTAAAAATAATAGCAGACAACGATAAGAAGTAAGAATCTGGTGGTTTCTTTCCAATACATTCCGGAATGGGTTCAGGCCTTAAGAGGATATTAAATATCAGACCTTAAAGTCTTTTTCCTGTAAAGAAAACCTATTTCATTTTTGAATCTGCATGTATGTTTGGCCTTTGCCGAAATCATCCACCAGATTCTTACTTCGTATCTTTGTCAGCTATTATTTTTAACTCCTACACAATTTTAATTCCCTTTATTAGTATTTTATTTATTTTGTACTTCGCAATTTTTTCCTGGATGATGTTGCACTTGCGCACATCAATTAAATTGTTTCTATTAATTTTTGTCTTTTCGATATTCATCCTTTTCATGTCTTGTTAGATATTCAATCCGTGTTAAATATACTTACAACCATCTTCATCAATTTTTAAATGCATTTTTTAAGGTTGGCATGAGTTCTCGCCAAATTTTTCGATGAAACAAAAACCTAAATGTTCCAATTTCTTTCCTTAAACCATAACGAAGGGTCTGGACTTGATAATTAATTATTAATTAGCAAAATTAATTAACAAAAAATTAATGTCATTGAATACGCTGAAGGGATTTCTTTTCTTAAATGCGTCTCAATCCAAAGCCATTTTACTAAAATACTACTAGAAAAAATGGTAATTTAAACGGTTAAATCTGAACCCTCTAATTAATCTAAGTAATTAATATTTCAAAATTTTTTGTTATCCTATTGAGAAAGGATTTCTAAAGTGTTTGTGCTGTGTGATTTTTCTGTTCGAAATAAGAAATTACAGTTTGAAAATGTTTTGCATTTTCTGACAGTTTCTTTCTGCATTTACCGCAAACATTTTAATAAAATATGACGACGGCTTGCTTATCTTTGTTGTTTGCTCATGTGTTCAAATTTTATTGTGCGTTTCTTTCTAAGAGCATAAAACGGATGCCGACGAAAGGGTTTTCTTTGAAAAGCACCTTTATCGTGTTTTTGTTGCAAGTTGCAAAAAAATGGCAACGGTATTTGAAATAATAAAATAAGAAGACTGAAACATAATACTGAAAAACATCCCGAAATTTTATTGAATTCGCCGCATTCAAAGGATTTCACACAATATTTTATTATTTTATTCATCGCATGTTTCTATTTCTCAACCAAAACCTTTTGCGAGTACCTTCCGTAAATATTTTCTGCCAAAACATCCCTAAAGAAACACTGGAGTTACGATGTCATGGTTTTTATAAGTATGGATTTAATAAATGAAAAAAACTTATCTAAAATCAATGACTTGCAAACTTGTAAGCACAAGGAATTAATATTTTGCTGAGAATGTAGGTTTTCATTCCGCAAATATCTGAAGCAATCTCATAAAACAATGAAATCATGTAAGTATTATTTATGATTACTAATAAGAAACAATGCTCCGGTGTTTGATGACATTCTTTATTACTAAATGTTCCTTACTTTTGAAAATTACTCAACAACTATCAGTTTCATTTTAAAATGCCATCATGCTAGTTGACATATCGTCTCTTAAGAAACAGCACCACCAATCGCAACTTTCTGAAATTTCAAAGAGGAAGAAAATACTCAATTTTTCGCAACCAATAACGGATATTTCTGAATTATTTAACATCTCATATAAACATGAGACCACATTTTTCTACCAGATGTGAAGAAACCCAAAAATATTCGTTACTGGTTGCAGGAAATTGAGAATTTCGTCGCTTAACAAGCAACACCACCTATCTCAACTTTTTGAAGTTGAATACGAAAAGTTGAAGTTGAGGAAGAACAAGCTCAATCTTTTCGCAACCAATAACGAATATTTCTGAATATTTTATCATCTGATATAAACATGAGACCCTATTTTCTTCTAGAAAAAAATTAAACTTAAAAGTTGAAAATAATTAAAACAAAAATATACTTATAATAAAATAATTATAAACTTTTTAATACACGAATAAACGTATGTTTTAAGAATTATTTTTACGAAATTTATTTTGTAGAGCTCTTTAATTACACCAAGATGGGTATAAACACTTATTGCATTATCCAACTGCCATGAGAATGGTTATATAGGTAGTCGATATTGACTATAGTGACTTTTTGAGAGTAGCTGATTTCGTTAAATTGATTTGTAGCATCAGTATTATGCTGGTCAAGCTCAGGTTATCGAAGTTGCTGAAGATCTATAGGGATGGACTTAGCAACTTTGAGATAAGGTTGGATATCATGGACTCATTGTTCAAGCTTCCATATAAAGATAGTTATTTCACGACAATATTCAAACTATATACATGCGATCAATGACAGAATCGAGCTAAAGGTCCTCTGTTGAAACAAAAGCTCACGAATGTCACCTGGTAGCGCTGCGGATTATTTCCATGATTTCTATATTATACTGTAACTCTTTCACTAATAGCTGCTTTTTGTTGTGTTTTTGTCCTGTGCTTTTCTTGTGATGAGCGTGTTATGCGTTGGTCTTCTATGTTTACATCAATAAATTATATGTGGCTTACGATTGGAGTATGTCTAACATTGTTGCATCTAATATGACAACACATCTAAAAGACCAAGCAGGTTCTCTGAATCTACCCGATTCTCTCTTAGATCTGGTGCGATTGTCTCTCAATAATACAGCCCATCTTGGCAAAACTATCCTTTATTAAAACAAGTTAAAACAGTATATAAAACCAACAAGCAACATAACACAAAAACAAGGACGACAGCTACTATTACTGCATAGCTGCGTTACTACACAACTGGAACAACACCCACAATCCGGGCTCTTAAAAGAAGCTGCCAGAAGACTGCGCATGCTCCAGACTTCCCCTGCTATGGCGCAGCTTTTTGCATCCAACAAACATGTTGCCTATGAGTCCTATACAAACTGGTAAGCGAGTTAAATGAAATTAATACGAACTGTATATTTGCGAATATTAGAGTTTGCTAAGTTTGAACATCCTCCAACCACGTCGCGATTATTTTGACATACGCAACTGCGTTTCTGTTGAACGTCGTAAGATTACTGGGGCATTTAAAATACCATGCTGGCCTGGTACCAAAGTTTTGGTTTTAGGTCTAAAGGGTAACAGGTCCCACACATGATTGGTATGCCGGGAACCGTCCTGGTCTGTCTCTACAGTCCGTAGGCACAAGATCCGCTCAGACTGCATTGGCCAGGTTGCGTAGTGGACACATTAAAAGCTTAAAATTCATCGATAAGGAAAAGACTTTTTCTTCTTGCCCTCGTTCCTGTCCTGCTTCTCCTGCCCATATCATTGACTGCATGGGCGCCTCTACGAGGCAGCTGTGGAGAAGGGAGGGCAAAGGACTTGTGGAGTTGTTAGAGCGACATGGTGTCATGGACCTGGTCTAATCTTGGGCCAGGGGGACATGAAACAACAACAGGGTAACAGGTTCGAGACCAGTTCCGCCAAAGATCAGCCAGGTACGAGTTCCTAATGAAAGTTAAAATCGCGTTCCCATGATCAATGATTCGGGGTTCGTTGTCTGAAGTACTTCTCATCTCCTGTCATGGAAACACAAAGAATCGTTGTTGCTCGACGGTGTTTAGGAGTGGCTCGACCATTCCGGTGGAATACCGGTAAATGCTCAAGATCAAAGGCGAAAGAGTCGACGGACAGAGACATCAGTTCAGTGACTTTTGTTAATTGTATACGCGTCGTGGGAACGGTGCGACTGGTCGGATTCCGAGCCAAATCCAAAAGTGTGATCTGGAGAAATGAAGCCACTGGGTCGGGGGAAAAGGCTTGTGGATGGATACCCACGCTGGCCCAACTTACCAAACAGAGTTTAACCCTCTCACACCGAGCGAGGCGGTCTAAAAATTTCCCCTTAACACCGACGAAGGCCGGTCTGAGGCGGTTGGATTCTTTTTGAGGGGGGTGATTTTCTGAGATCGCTTAGGATATAAGCGCAGTAGGGAGGTCCAATTGTCCTTGCCAACCCCACCACTTTTCCGTGCGCCTTAAGGGGAGGTTATAGCAGGGAAATTGTGGGGTAAATGACCACCCAGGCTGGGAGAGACCAATTCATGTCGCTTCCTCCCAAAATGTTCCGGCCAAAAAGTCACGGTTTTAAAGCAGCTAGAAGAAAAAATTCGCCTCGGGATTAAAGAGTAAAAGTGGGAAGGGCAAGCACAGGAAAATTGCTTCCCCACCACGATAAGGACCGCCGGCCCCAAACCCCAATGGGCAGAGAGGGCACAAGCCCAACCCTACAGGGAAGCGCACGAACAACCTCTTATTTATTCAGTCATAATAAAATGATACAAACATCGCCTCGAACAGTGGCGGTAAATTAAGTACAGTTGAATAATTACATTTTATTACAAAGTTCGACCCACCAAGGATGGGGAAGATTCAACAACAGAGCGTTCTCTATGCATGCATGCAATAAATATCCGTTACTTAATTCTAAAGGAAACAGCAAAACAAAATAATAATATCCAATATTGGAATATTACAAAATTGTTGGCGAAGTTCATGGCAGACCGGAGGTGCTGGGGAGGCATAAAAACCAATCCCACTATAGACGCCTATGGGGAGTGTTTTCGATGCCAATATTTGGCGATATTTCACTTTTTTGGCGAGAAATGCTTTGTAAAGTTTTTCTATTTCGACGACGACCGAGAGATGCAATCTGTTATAAGAATGTAAACATTTCTCCTTTGTAGTTTTTGTGTGTGTGTATGTGTGTGACTTAAAGTAGAATGAATTCCTTCTTGAGCGTCTTAAAGTTGAAAATAATTTGTTATTAGCTGTTAATTGTAAATAAAGATGGAAGGATTTCAAAACACGATGAAGAAAAAACTCAGTTTCGCGCCAATCAAAGTAAACACGGAAACCCTAGCAGGCACAATGATCAATTTGGCGTGGTAAAAGACATTCCCATAGGTGCCTATAGTGGGATTGGTTTTTATGCGCTGGGGAGTGCCTGCAGCGGCCAAAACCGCGACCGAAACAGCAGGCGGATGGAGGGGGAACAAAGCTCAACCCCGACAGGGTCACATTACAGTCCTCTTGCTGATGCATTGTTTAAAACAGAAAGAATTAGTGGTGGCTTATCGTGTCCCTAGCTAGCCAACCACTGTCGGAAATTATAACATCAAACTCATGCTATCTCTCTGATTCCTCCACACATAGCAGTCCTGAACCTAGAAATACTGACACCTCCGAGTTCCTCTTTTAAAGGTAAGAGAAATTCCATACTTCTTCAAAAACTGCAGTGGAAGCGCGTATCTTTAAGGAATTAATATAAAAATAGGGCTATGCTTATCCGATGGCTATTAGGAGGAATTTTACAAGGAAATGTGTTCTGCTCTTCGCTGAACCCCAAACTCTTCAAGGTGAGCCACTCTAACGAACAAAGCACGCATCTCGATATTCAAACAAGCATATTTAATGGGGGAAGGAATTGTACAGGGATATTTGGGCGATCGGCGTACTTTGCTTGAACGGGAATTTTGGGATTTTCAGTACTGAAAGAATTAAATTCCTTCCAAAACATGCCTCATATATCTGCAAAAGGAGTCGTTAATTTAATCAATCAGCCACATAACGGTAGACTGTTATATAGATTTATCCTATAATGGCAAACATATATATATCAAGTATTGCTATGAAAACATCTATAATGGCAAACATATATATATCAAGTATTACTATGAAAACATCACGAGAAAATTACGTAGGCATCGAGGTGTGATGGCAGGAGACAGGATACCCATTGGAATAAGACACAGATGGCAGTAAGCATCACAAACTATGATATTGAATTTTGGTAACAAATGACATACTGGATTCGCCAATAGAATACATAATAGCATCAAGTGAAATATCTTTTCCAGATGTTTTCCTGTTTGAGAGGAAATATGAAACCTTGAGTGTTAGGAGTTATACAAAACGCTGTAGGAGAAATCAATAATGTTTATAAAATAGGTCATTGTATCAGATTTCAGTTTTGAGATATTTTTATATTTCTTATAAATGAGTATAATGTAATAAATAATCTGTTCAAGTTTTTCCAGTGAAAGATTAAGTAGACGCAACAACAACACAAATAACTCAAGTCCTCAGATGTAAATTTTGAAAGTCACCATAGATTTAAAATCAAGCAACAAAGGCCCATATATTTAAGATAATTGGCATAATTAAAGAGCGAGTCCTGCAACCCCAACCACTGGACCGATTTCGACAATTTTTATTCCATATGAAAATTTATGATCACTAGATACGCCATTAATTGTTGCCTATCTTCCAACATCTTCCATTTTCGGAGAAATCTCAAAAACACTGCTTCACTATAGATTCTGTATGAGGATAAACCTTGACATAGTCTCGTGGCCCCAACCACTGCGCCGATTTCGCCAATTTTTATTCAAAATGGAAGCTCATAACTTCTAGATACGTCATAAATGGTCCCACTCCACCATTTCCGAGAGATATCTCAAAATAAAACTTTGACACAGTTCCCCAACCTCAACAACTGGACAGATTTCGTCAATTTATTTCGTCGCTTTCCAAGTATAGCTAAGGGCTATTAATATTACGGGCGAACAACTGATTTCAGAAGGTGTATATTAAAGATATTAAGAGATTGTTCAAGAAACTACATAAAATAATATTAATTAGCATTATATGCAGGGTTCCCACTTACATCCGTTACAACCTCATTAACTTTTAAACGGTGACAGCTTAGGTCATAAAGTTGGTGTCTAGGTATAGTAAAAAGGCTATGCGCTACTCGATGAGATAACTTACAACGCCATCTATCGGCACATTTTGGGATTAGCGGTCCTATCTCGTAAAAGGGGGAATGATAGGAGAAAAAAGTCAATTAGAAGGTTATAGAGCACTCTCGATTTAGTACGAAAAGATACCCTGCGTACATTAATACTCAAAATAGAATGCAAAAAATGAATATTTGTTTGGTCACGATTTCGAAAATTGTCATATCATAAAGAGTGGAAGAAAGAAACTCAGACACGTCCGTTAGAGTGTCCCAAAAAATCGAAAGTGGTTTGTTTTTTTCGCATACCCTCTTATTTTTTCCTTCTATGTCAAAACAATTGTAAATAAAGTTTCATGTAATTTGAAACACGGCAACCCGTGTCGACTTGCATCTAAACGTGTCAATAAGTGTACTTAAGCCAGCGAACGGTGACACGTATCAGTCTGACACGTGTCTGTTGCGGAGCACATAGCAGATGGCAGATGAAAATGGTAAAGGCAAAACAAAACAGAAAAAAAGTTTTTGGAAAACTTCAGACAGTGGCAATGCGCAACCCGTGAAACGTGTTAGTACCAGTTTACTCAGGACAGCGCACGTCCACGTGTCAACGTGCTTATAATTCCAAGTTGTTTTGTTAGTAAATATTTGTATAATTATTAATCAGTGAACAGAACATGGCAGTGGAATTGCGTAGTTCTAAGAAAGTGATATTTTTATAGGGGACATAAAACATCAAATAACGATTCAAAACTTCCCTCTAATGGACAAGTTCTTACAGTTTTGTTTTACAATATTCGAGAAGTGAATTTAACTGTTCATGAAAGTGCAAATCTCGCTTTTCTGAAATGTATTATCTTTTGGGAAAATGCACGCATATCTACCAATTCGTTGTGAAATTGTGTGAGGACACTTGTTAACGTATATCAAGTTTGGAGAGACAAAAATAAATGCAAAAAAATTACAAGACGTATTCAAGCGGCGACAACAAGAATTTAAAAGTAAATTAGACAATTTGTTCGGCATTGCACACGCTGATGCACTTCAGTTAATGAAAATAGGAAATAGGATGTTCTTGCAGCGCCAAAGAGAGCTGGACCGGCCCGGTCACTTGGGTGGAGTGGATAAAAAACTGACCGACAAAGAGGAAAGGGCGCGACTTCGAGTTGTCAGAGAAGAAAATCGGCGAATCAAATATATTTCCGCTTCAACATCCTCGGCGTCATACGAACCATCGCAAGAAGATTCCTCTTCAAATTCTAGTAAAAAGATGGATTCAGATTTCCCAACACTGATCGAAAGCTCAGAACGTGGGACAAGTAAATCAGTAATGAGGAAAGATCTTATTATTCCAGTGTTAGTTGCTGCATTAGACAGGTGTGAGTTAAGCATGCGATATTCTGTGTTTATTCTTGAAGCTACTATTGATGCACTTGGATGTAACATTGACGAATTTCCGATATGTAAGTCTTCAATTGAAAGAATCCGAACAGAAAAACCGAAAGAACGCGCGGAAAACATAAAAATTGATTTCTAAAACAGGGTACCTGATGTAGTGACCTTACAATGGGACGGCAAACTGTTGCTTGCTTTGAGTTCTCGAAAATTGAAAGAAGAACGCTTTTCTATAGTTATTTCATATGGACTTAAAGAACAACTCATTGCTGTGCCAAGACTGGATAATTCTACAAGCAAAGAACAGGCGCAGGCTGTTTGGAAGGCGATCTTAGATTGGAAACTCTAAGTCTAAATTCTCTGTTGGCGGCTACGGCTTTGAATACAGGCCGTTTTAATGGTATTTGTGCGCTCCTCGAGCAAAAATTTGATAGGGAATTGCTTTTTTTGCTTGCCGCCATCATGTATACGAACTTGTATTAAAGGACGTATTTGAAGTGAAAATTAAACAAATGACAACAAGCCTCGATATTCCACTCTTTAAAAAGCTCAAAAATAATTGAAAACACATCGATCCTACTAAAATACAGTGCTATAGGGAAACAGCGGAATTGTTCCGAATCGTACCAGAACTTGAAAATTTGCTTGATTTTTACCGCGCTGAACTATAACATGTTATGGTCAGAGCTATCGAGAGTTGATCGAACTTTCTATCGTATTTTTAGGTGGAGATGCAGAAAAAAAAATTAAAATAAGACCTCCGGGTGCCATGCACGAAGCTAGATGGATGTCCCGAGCGATTTACTCCCTAACACTATCGCTATTTAGTTCTCAGCTGAAATTAAACACCAAGGATAAGGATGCACTTTTAGACGTCTGCTTGTTTATCGTGACAATCTACGTTAAACCACGGCTTCAATGCATTTTGGCAGTTAAAGCGCCCTACAAAGATTTGTACTTTTGGAAAGCTTACGAAAATGTGAATTAAAGTATCTCGAAAGCTACTTTACAGAAATTTAGCCAGCATTTATGGTATTTGACTGATGAAATAGCAGTCTTGGCACTTTTTGATGATGATGTGGACGAAGAAACAAAATTAAAAATGGTGCCAATTTACATAGAGAAAATTTCTCGACCCATAAGAAAAGATACATTCCATTGAAGGAAAAACTTTGTGGTTCATTGTATAGTGAGTTTGATACTTGATTTTGTAGTTCTTTATTTAGTTATTTATTTATATTACGTAATTGTTACCTGTTATTTAAATTTTTTACAGAGAAAAGTATCGATGATTTGATATCAGTCAAAAGCCATTCATTTTTATCTAGACTCAAAATTGATGAGAGTTTTCTCAAACGAGAGTCCCTTTTCATGGGGGAATAACGCTTCGTTTCTAAACGCTAAAAAGACGGTCTCAATGCTTAGAGCAGTGAACGATACAGCTGAAAGAGCGGTAAAAATTATTCAGGACTTTCATCGTTTAATAACGGTTGAGGAGGAACAAAATCAATTTTTGTTACGTTGCGGACAAGAACACATGAAGATCTATCCTGACTGAAAAAAGCAAACACTGAAACGAAAATATGTACAGTAATGTTACTTTTACTGTAATATAGGGCACTAAATATCTGCTTGGAATAAATTGGTGTCTTGTGTACCAAAGAAACATACATTTTACAATCTTTCCATAGTATTCCCCGTACAAGATTTCTCGTTCAAGTTTGACCTAAAGTCGGCATGGGTTACCGTTATCGTATTGCAATAATACGTTTTATTTATGTTATTGATGTGAAATAGAAAAAAAAGTAGAGGGTATGTGTATTCGATTTTGCAAAATATTTTCCCTTGTATCTTGGGACACCCTAACGTCCGTGTCTTCTGGATCGTTTATTTATATTGCTCAAAATGCTCTCCATTAGCCACTATACACATTTGCACTGTGGACTGGATTTCTCGCTCCACATTGTGCAACATGGCAGGTGTCACGGAGGCACAAGCATCAGTAATGCATCGTCGAAGATCCTGCAATGTTGGCGGAGGGGTCGCATATACCTGCCCTTTTATGTGTCCCCATAAGAAGTCCAATGGAGTCAAGTGAGGTGAACGCGGGGGCATCTCTACGAATATACCATACCCGATGACTTGATTCTGGAATGTCTCCATTAGGTACTGCTTAACGTTTGAAATCGTATGCGGAGGAGCGCCTTTGTGGTATTTAGTCCGTAAGGTGGTCTTTTCTCGTTTCGCTCGCGTTTCACGACGCCATAGTGTTGAAAATCACAATCAAACAAATTTTCATTTTTTACATTATGTTTTGAGTATTAATGTGAGCAATGTATCTTTTCGTACTAAATCGAGAGTACTCTACAACTTTCTAATTGACTTTTTTCTCCTATCTTTCACCGTTTACGAGATAGGACCGCTAATTCCAAAATTTGCCGATAGATGGTGTTGTAAGTTATCTCATCGAGTAGCGCATAGCCTTTTTACTATACCTAGACACCAACTTTATGGCCTTCGCTGTCACCGTTTAGAAGTTCAGGGGAGTGTAACGGGTATAAGTGGGAACCCTGTATATAAAGAGAGACAGAGAGTTACAAAAATCGTTTAACTAAGATCAAAAGGTTTTTGTAACAGTTGTAATTTTTGTATAGAGTAAATTCCAAATACGTAACAAAAGTTGCGGAATCAGAAATTAGCCGAGTAGATAAGAGAATTAGATAGGAGCAGGTAATTGCTGATTCAGATTAGTCTTTCTTTTTGTTCATCGCCATTTAAAAAATGGGTCGTTCTGGGATAATAGGGAATATCCTAGTTTATCCTCATATGTCAGACAACTGTGGCCCAGTTTCCCTTCAGATATCTTCCTTGTGATAAACCAGTTCATCCTTTTAAATTTGAAATAATCTGAACCATTCTGTATTCATATTTGCATGTCATGAGCTTTTGATCTATGAATTTACTCTATATGCTCATTACTTGTGTGGAATGAGCATTAACTATCACTATGAATATCATTACTATCATATCACATATATCTCTATGGATATGAACACATTAATTAGCAAAATAAATTGGTTATTAAGGAGAAATTTGATTTTAAATAAAGGCGATTTTTGGAGAAACAATGAAGTGATATTTCATATTTCCATTTTCATTCTCCGCAAAATTTCATTTTGTGCTCACAATAAAAAAATGACTTTAAGGTGGCAAAGGCATAACAGCAAAAAATTTAAAAAGTTAGAAAATTGTTACTGATCTAGTTCCTTATTTATTTGAGGATTAAATGGAAGTTTTCCATCACGTTCTTTTTAATTTAAGTTCAATCAAGAAAATAATGTAAACTCATGTTTGAAAACAAATGTACATATTTTAAAAGTAACTCATTAATTTTCAAGCTCTCTGAACTGTGAAAATATACAAAAAATTAAGAGAACATACGAGTTAAAAATTTTCTATACGCCTGAACAATTTTTATTCCCATTACGGCTATAAAATTCAGAAATAAAGTTGCAAATTCCTTATTAAGGCTAAAGGAACAGAAGAAGACATGATAAAGGGCCCTTTGAAGGAAACTGAACTTTTCAGCAAGAAAGTAAAAGGGTTCATCATCATACTTAAGTAAGACAGAAAATTAACCTCTTTCTCTGAGAATATGTTTCCGGACTCGTGATTAAGTCGACATCAATTTATTCGAACTTCTCCGTCGCAATCACTGAAAATCCAAAATTAAGATCTTCGAAAGTTTGAGATTTAAAAAGTAGAAACCAAAGACGAACGTTTTTCACAATGTAATTTTCTCGGAAACCTCATATCTTCTTCCCGTCTCCTCACTTAATATCACAAGTAAAAGGTTTACGAACTTTTGAAAATTGCTTAGTCTATTTCCATCAGGATAGATAATGCAGTATTTAGAAATTATGAAAATGCTGTTAACTATATATTTTTGAACTAATAAAAACGTAACAACTTCCAAACTTTAATTTTGTTTGATAATGTAAGAGCAAAAATGAAATTATGACACAAGCATAATTTCATCGAAATTCGCTAGTTGTAAAATACGTTGCATGGAAATGCCCTAGCTCATTTAGCATTCTACCTAATCGAAATATTTATGCAAAGAATAAATGAAATATTAAATGAAATTACATCTCTTAGCATTCGGTGGTAATTATTTGCATTTTCTAACAATAAACTAACTGAAAACTTCATTTTCTAAGGCACAGAGACAAGATTCATTTAGCCTAAGAGTGCCTTATTTTAACAGTGGTTTAACTCTTGATTTATTAAATTGGGATTTAAACATCAGATATGAATTGTCAGATTATTTTTAGGGAAACTATTATATTTCCTAAGACGCAAAGAAATTCCTTTTCACCAGAATGCTTTATTTTAGATTTAATTGAATAGGCATATTTTATGCAGATAAATTCCCAATTTACAAAATCTGCCGTTACACCGCTATTTTATGAAACTCTTTACAAGAAATTTGAGAGAAATTTATCCATAATTAATCTACTAACTTTTTAACTAAATTCGAATTTGTCTGGAATATTGATAAATAAGTAATTACGATCTTGTCCGCTAAGGAAATTAATAATTATAATAATTTTTTGAAATTAGGAATTTATTACTGCTTAATAATTAATATTCTTTAAATATTCAAGACGAATTCATTAAAAATAAATCATTTTCTGAGAGTTAAATTTTGAGTTAAGTTTAGTTATATTAACATGAAGTTTTGGAGAAACACGAATGCTATTTTCAACGGACCTCGTAATTCTGAACCGCGGTCAGATGACGCTTAAACCTTGAGAACTTAACTCCTTAAAATTGTAGAATAAACCCTTTTATCAAGTCTAAAATTAATTTGGAAATTGATTCTTTAAGGAAAATTTTTCCAGAATTTTTTTTATATGTTAATAAAATTAATACTACTAGAGCGAATAATTTTTTGAATAAGAATGTAATTGCTTCAAAATTACTAAATCTTTGGGCTTAATGTATATTACTTCAGTATTTCCTTTGTATTATTTTATATCTGATTCCTTATAAGAGAGCGATTCAATAATCAGAGAAAATTTTAAAAATCAATAATTTGCAAATGAATGAAGATAGAAAGAGTCAATATAAAAAACATATTCCAGACCCTTCTATCATATCCAACCACCCGAATCCAGTGACCTCCCCGAAACTTTCTTGCATACGACCAGTAATGTGGGGTGGGTAAACACCCAGTTGGTAGGTAAATATTTTTGGGGTATTTACCCGAGGCCTGGTTATTTTGAAAAAAAATTGTGAATGGTGATATACAATGAAACATATAAAATTTATGAATTCCAAAAAACTTAATATTTTGCAAAAAAAAATTGCGTATGTTCGCAATTTTTACGCGCGCTGAGGTACAACAACATTATTTAACGTTTTTGAGTACGAAATCTTACTACAGATATCGCACAACATTTCACTACACCTCTGGTTAATCACAGGAGTTCATCTGGAGAATGTCAAAACGAAGTTTCGTTTTGGGGATTGCCATAATTTCCGAAGCGCATGTTTGCGGCTCGCCACAATTTCCGCCAAGGTAAACGCCAACCAAACTCACTTGAGTAAAATAAGCGAAACGCTCGCCAACACACAGTCTTAATGTGCATTTTGAACTAAATATGCAATTTGAACACCTGGTTTTTAAACCGATTGAGATGAAAATTGGGCACAGATCTATAATTAATGTTAGCGTCCGCGATATCAAGTTTTATTTATCTAAGTCAAAGGGCTTATGAGATACAAGTATGCGATGATACAGACCGACAGACAGTCAACCCGTTGAGAGATTTGGCCCAAAATTTTATACGGACCTACATTAAGGACGATAAAACTGTGTACCAAATTTTATCCATTTAGCTATTCAAGTTTCTGAGTTATAGTGTTCACATGACAGTGGACGTACAGACAGACAGACTTTCCGTTGACAGATTTTGTCCAAAATTTGACAGAAACCTACAAATTATGTTTAAAGACCACATACCAAATTTCCTCCCCGTAGCTCTAATAGTTTTCGAGTTATCGTGTTCACAGACAGACATAATTCCAAAATTGTGTTTTTCGGACTCAGGGAGGTCTAAAACGTGGATATTCGTCAAAATCTCGAGTTCGATTTTTTTGACGATTACAATATTTCCTCTTTGTATACTTCGTATACGAGAAAGTAAAAATGAAGATTAATGGATCAAAGCACATGTTGGCTATGAAAGAAACGAGAAAGCTGACCAACTGGCCAAAGATGCAGCAGAGCACGGACAACCTTTTTTCACTTCTATCCAACTTCTGAAATCTTTCCTCAAAATTACCCTGGGTAATGAATTGCTGAAAGAGTGGCATAATCTTTGGGATGGAGGTGATACAGGCCTCCAAGTCTTTGCAATTATACTACGAGTGAGCCTGGGATCTTCCAACTGGGATAGAAAAGATACAATTTTCTTCTCCGCACATGGACCAATTCCGAACCTATTTCCACAAGTTTGTCAATAATAATGTTACGAACATGTAATCGCACTTTTCCACCATGTTAGTCTTATGTTTGGAAAGAGACATTTACAGAGGTTCTTACTACTTATCGGGGAATGGAGGCCAACGCCCCCGACCTTGGAGACCATTTTGGCGAATTTGGCGACAAAATGAAGGACCCCAAAAATGCTGAAATTTTTCGATATCTCAATTAGAGGTAGAGATATACAGAATTTACTAGATGATTCTATGTGACCTCACATCCTGTCAGGAAAGGTATAGAAACCCCGGAGTTGCTAAGATGAGACAATTTTCCTTGAACGTCTTCGGAGTTCGAAGAATCTCTTTGGAGTCTGAGCGCTTTTTGTTCGTAGTATTGCTGTTCTTATCTGTGATTTGTTGCCAGTTTGTGCACGTACTGTGTTTTTCCTGTGACCTGTGTTCCTGTTTTCCGGAGTAGCCTTGAATAAAGCTTCGTTTCTTCGTTATCAACTTGTTGGACTGTTTTAACCGTACATACACAAGACGATTTTCGTAACAATAACTTCAGCAGTTGCGGAGCAATAGACACAGCATTGCGCTACGCCACTATCCTAGGGATAGCGGTTATTGCAGAAACAATCGGTTTTCGGTGATACCGGTTTATTTCCCTTCCGGTTTAACCTGGCGGTTACAACGGCCCAAAATAATCGGTTTTTGAAATAACCGCTTTTTGCTTTTTTTCAATAAAAAAAACAAAGTTTTCCGTGCATTTTTTAAAGGAAATCAACCCATTGGGCGATATATATCGTCCAATATATTCATAATAACTCTTTCAGTAATGTGGCGAGGATCTGAGAAAGAATCATAGAATAGTAGAAAGTTCTGTAATATTTTTGTATTCTTGTTTTTAAGGATCCCAAAAGTTTTTGATATAGACTTCGGTAGCATTATGTTAGGTTTATAATTTTTTAACGCACACATAACGCAATCGATTATATTGATTAATGGGAATAACAGAAGTTTCTGCAATATACTCGACTCCTAAAATTTTCTCAGTGACGTTATTGAAAGCATTAAAATATCCGATATTTCTGACACCAATTAAATGACTATATCAGAAATCATTTTAGATGCAACAGAGGAATACCGTTCCGGCACTGTTTTTTTTTGAAAGAAATAAATATTAAAAAAATCGTGAAAACGTCCTAGAAATAGCGCAATTTTTGTCACCCAGGTTAAGCTTTTAGAGCGTTCCGGCACTACTTATTTTGCGACTACAACACTCATAGGTTGAGATTTGAGCAATTAATGGAAATGACCTTCTTACTCAAATAACCTGTGGTAGGTTACAGGACTCGGAAGGTTATAAGACAATTAACTCAAATAAACTCCAACAACTGGGAGTAGTATATTGTTGGTACTGATTGAAACGAAAGTATTACATATGAACGATTACCACGAAAATGAAACTGCGCTCATGACCGATGCATCGCCTTTGATGCTTAACACAATGTTGCTAATTCATTTATTTAGCCGTATTAGATAAATGCATTTTAATGGTAGAAAGATCCCAGATAGCAAAGAAGTTGCTGAAAGGTTTGCATTTCACTTTCTATAGGCTGTCCGCGAAAGCAATTCCGCTCAAACCGTTTCGGAAACTATTCCCGCAAAAATTGACGCAGGAAAGCTTTTTATGAACCACCTGTTCCATCGTGGGCAGCCCTGTCTGGTATAGTGTTATTGCGTTTGCCTTCCACCTCTATGAACGCGTGTTCGATCCCCGACTCGGAGGAATGTGAAGTTTTGTCACAATCTATAACGAAATTGTACAAGTAAGTTCAATTAAAAATTAGATTAATCAAATTAATAATTAAGCTTTGATTAATTAAGATTCCTAATTAATCTACTTAATTGACATTCCAGATAACTTTAAGTTGGACGAAGATGACGTCAGAAGAAGGGGAATAAAAAAGGGGGTTGGACCCCTCTGTAGAATTTCAGGGCAAAAAGTTCACAATATGATTAAATTTATGCATCAGAATAGTCACCTCTTTCTGTCAGTGACTTAGGAATTCTCTATCTCCTCGATAACAATAACAACAAAATCTACTCGCCTATTTCCGTGTCAACCGAATCCAAATGGCAACCCATTTTAGTACATCATCCGTGGGTCATCGAATTAGATTTTTAGTATTTCATGTCAAACAATAATGTTTTATTCCTCTGAAAACCTTATCATGAACTGTTTCGAAGCAAGAAAACCAATTTTTAAAATTTGTTTATGGGCATCTTGAGCTTTATTAGCATACCTATTCATCTGCTTAGTATAAATGCATATAGGATTTTTTAACTTTAAAATGTGTGTAATTAAGTGTATCGTGTAGAATAGCTTTTAAGTGTATATTTTTAAATTTATACTTTTTTGATTTAGTATTTTTTTCCTCCACTTTTATGTAGGCTTTCAAACCAGTCACGTAATATTTATTACCTAAAAATATAATAAATAAATTAACCATGCCTACCCAAATGCTTAACCCTTCGTCGGAGGGGTTAGCATATGGTGCAATTTGAGAGGGACGGCGTATAGAGTACGCCAGGTCGTTTTTTCCACCCTCTGCTTCGAATTTCTACCCTCTTCTTAGTTTATTACTTTAACCCTCAAAGGAATGGGCTGGTAGAGTGCGCCAGACAAGGATAAAATGCCAATGCAGTTGTTATTACTGTCTGTCCGCCACGAGAACCGTGGCCGCTAAAATGTCTAGTTTACGGCGGTCGCTATAGCAATAGGTTATGCTAGGGAAGATCCATTTCAAATAAGAGGAATCCGACGGAAGTCGGAGTTTTATTTTATTCTTGGCGCCAGTTTGCTGTGGTAAATAGAGTAGTTGATCATTCATATTCTCGGTTACCATTTGGCGCTAAATGCGCCAATGTAGCACATTTGAGTGAACTTCTACCTCTGAGAAATGGATTCTTTCTACGATAACCTGTTTCTATAGCTACCGCCGTAAACTAGACATTTTGGCGGCCACAGTTCTCGTGGCGGAAAGACAGTAATTAACCGATTGTCCGGCCTCCCTCCTCTAATCTACCACTGAACACCTCTAAACACGTGGAACCCAGGAACAAAGGTTGCTGGGCAGTCAGTCTCTCTTTATAAATCAGCCCGTTGGTGTGGTGCGGAAGTTTGGAGAGGGGGAGCCAGCTCAGGTGTTGTCATCGTCATCTGACCGAGGTTCAAATTTACGAGGTCCGTCACAAAATAGCCCTCGTGTTGCTTCTAAACGGGACGTTAATATACCTAAAAGAACCAAATCGTGACTTTCGATCGCTAACTTTTAGTTTTTTCTGATGAAGAGAATGCCTGTGACTTCATTAATGCGTCGGACATCAATGATAAGGAGCATGTCAAAGAAAATGTTCTATCAAACTCGGAAAATGAGGTCAATGGCCTTCAAGACATTCAGGATTTATCAGATGACGATCAGGCGATAACGAATCTATTATTTTTATAAAAGCTATTTATAAAACAAAGACTGTAAAGAATCGAAAATCAAGGAAGTTTCGGAGATTCACAGATTAAATATATATATATATATATATATATATATATATATATATATATATATATATATCCTTTGAAAAATAAATTTTTGAAGACCCTTCATGAAACATTTTAGGACATCTTTCACCGTTTCTCAAAAATTCTGCCGATGTTTACAACTAATTATACGTCCTCTTGACGATCGTCAACATATATATGATTGATTGATTCGTGAATTATACTAATTTATACATAATGAGAGATAGACTCACAGGCTTCGAGGGAAACAATAAGGAAACTGTGAGTGAACAACGAGGGATGAAATGATGGAATTCATAGGTATTTTTTACCTTTTAAGAAGCAAAAAGAAGTCAAAACTGCACCTTCAGGAGCCTACATTATAGTATTCAATAAAAAAAATTATGGTGCTTGGGTGTACAGAAGCAAAATCAATAAAAAAACGTGGCGCATTAAATGCACCTCCCGTGTCTTATTGTTAAGGGTAAATGCCCGTGACTGTAAGGGCTAATCGGTTGAGGAACCATAATAGAGAGAAATGGAGAAAATGAATGACATACAAAATACATAAAGAAGAAAATGTATTCGGCATATGTTGAATAAATGAGCATCTCCCACGAAAGTGATCCAAGTTTTCGTCGATCGTGAGTTGGTCAGAAGATGTATAAATTTTTGGAAGTTTTCATTGAAAAAGTCGAAAACTCCTCTCACTCTAGCTAAATTATAAATTTTCAGGGTGTGCGCATCGTGTCTGCGTCTTCGAATCACCCACGTGACGCGAGCGCAAAAACTGCTTAGATTGGATGGCAGAAATCAGACTGAACGAATCGGCTAGATGTACTCGAGGAATGTTCCTATTAGGTTAGATAGAGAGTGCTCAGGGAGGAACAGTTGAAAATTCGCAGCAAGAAATAACTCACTTGCTTACTCTGTACGCCAGCTCCTCTAAATAAGAGTTAAAGAATTAACCATCCTGACGCTAGGTGTAGAGTACGGAATGGTGCTCTTAATAGACAAAATGGAAATGATGAAAAAACCAGGAATCTAGACTCTACAAGCAGCACAATTTACCATTTATACCACTTTGATGTGTCTACAGTGGGCAAAACCGCTTTTTTGGTAGGATGCAATGTTGGGTAGAGACGTTTTAAAACTGCTTAATGTGTTCTTCTTTATTCGGGAGAGAAACAACCAACAGCATTAAGCACTATTTCTATAATACAACCACCATCCTTATTGTAATACCTGTTTTGGAAAAACTATCCAATAAGTCCATATTTAAGAATAAGAAATGGAGTTCCGGGTTTATTTCCAAGTTGAGGGAAGAGGATTATTTATTAGAAAGATCATTTAAGTTAGATTCTTCTTAAAGAGCGTTTATGCAAAAAAATGATGAAAAATAAATTTATAAAAGCGAAAAGGAAAGCCCAATTTTTTTTTTTAATAAAATGGAAAATGCTGACAAAAATATTAGTAATCAAGGTTCAGTTATGATCCAGCCATTTCCAAAGAACCAAAATTGAAAAATGAATCGTTTTCCATTCAAAGAAGTGTTCCTTTAAAACACAAATAGCATTAATTCTTATACAGAATCATTTAACAATCATCTTCTCATAGCATAGAACACGATTCAACTATAAATACCATGATCAAAAAGAGGACAATGCACGGTGCTTGGAAAATATATGGCCAAACTGGAAAGGATAGGAAAGAGAACCAACACGAACTTCTTTTAGCCATAAAATATGTGTCTCAAAAATGCCAAGTTTATGTGAATGTCGCTAAGAAAGATTGGAAAGAAGAAAACAAAAATAAGTTAAGCTAAATGAAACGCTACAAACCATTTGATAGGTCATACTTAAGCAACAAATGTTCAAAAAGAACGACTCTAGTGCTTGTTGAAGTATGAATCTTCGCACATTTTCAAAAAATTCATATTTTTTTTGGTAAATTTTCAACTTCAACACCTTAATTTTATTTAAGACTCGTTTTCAGCTACACGAGGGTTATTTTGTGATAGACCTCGCAATTTTGAATCACGGTCTGATGACTAATGAGCCGGTATCTTCCTCACCAACATTCCTCGCCACACCAGCGGGCGAACATTTGGAACAATTGAATTAAGGTGCACCAAGCCCGCTCACACGGTTGTTCTTCGATGGAATCGGGTTTCGAACCAGGAACCCTCCGATCTCGAAGTCGATATCTTACCATCAGGCCCTTCAGTTTTGCCCAATGTGAAGGTAAGAATTTACTTTCATTCTATGTAGATATAGTACAATAACTGCTACTACATATGCTTCCTTAACACGTTCACGCCGGCGCTTACCACCTGTGGCTCGCACTGATATGTGTCTTTAGGCGGCGCGTACCACCGGTGGCTCGCACTGGTATGTCCCTTCAGGCGGCGTGTACCACCGGTGGCTCTATGTCCCTTCAGGCACCACTTACCACCGGTGGCTCGATGTCTCTTCAGGCGCCACGTACCAACGTACCACCGGTGGCTCTATGTCCCTTCAGGCGCCACGTACCACCGGTGGCTCGCACTGACATGTGCCTTCAGGCGCCCCGTACCACCGGTGGCTCGCACTGGTATGTCCCTTCAGGCGGCGAGTACCACAGGTGTCTCGAACTTAAATGTTTCATCAGGCGATGCGTACAACCAACAATTTAGTTCATTTAGTAACTAGAAATTTTTTCCATATAATTGAAAATTAAAATAATGGAAATTTAACGTATATTAATTGAAAAAGAAGGATTTATTTTATTTTAATTCAATATTATAAACATAACTTATATAATAAGTTCGATAATATAAATATAACAATTCAATAGTATACACATAATTGTTTATTTATACCTATGCAATTTTTTAAAACTTTTCAAATAAAGTGCTGGCCTAAACATGACAGCAATAGCGGTAAAAAATTGACGAGAGGTTGTCTTTTTGAAACAGCAGATGATGTTAAAGGCGTAGGACTACTTTACTCGCGTGACTCTTTTCCGATTTTCAAAATTTTTTTGTAACTTCTGTTGTTACCCTTTATCTCTAAAATAAGACATTAGTTACGTTTTTAATATATCTAGTTACCGAGATACAAAGATCCCATACAAAGTTTTTTGTGGCGTTTTGGCGAGTGAATCAAATTCCCAAATGGGAGGAGAGTGGCCGCCCATGGGAGAGAAACATGATTCGCAGCGCCGGCGTGAAAGTGTTAAGCTGTTATCAGATTATAATAATTCTGTTGATATTAATTGCGATGGATCATGTATTAAATTCTCCAAATTACTTATTCCAGTTGTTCAGAGGCCCAGACTTAATTTGCACTTAAACAACACACTTCATCACTGAAAAGTGGTATATCTCACACATATTCCATAGTAAATAGCTTTCACTCTTTTTCGTTCTACCTTTACAATAATTTGAAACTCTTGGCACCCTAAAGAATCAGACAGAAACGATTCGTTAAACCTACGTTAAAATATTTTTTCTTGTACTTTCATTACCTGAAAACTATCCTATGGTAATACTTGCTAATGCGAAATTCAGAAGCTCTGTGAAAATGCAGCTGACGCACTGCATCCACATTAAGTAGTATATTATTATAGTGAGTGTCAGACTTATTACACCATGAAGTGACAGTCGCACCATGCCTGTTACGAGTCCACTAAATGAGACGTGTTTGCTTGTCTGGATTAGAGTGAAGGATGGCTTCATTTCCGTATCTGTCCGAAAACTGCTCGGACACATATGAATACTTTGGCTTATCATGTCTACTTTGATTGAGTGGAATTGTGGGTAACATTCAGTTACCTTTCAGGAACATAACCCAGAGATATGTTTTCGCTATTGAAGAAAATTGAGATCAAACGCCTCGTTAAGAAAGTCACTTAAAAATTACTTTTATTGCTTTATTGATAATCTTATTAACTAGAAAATCACCCGTCATGGTATGACGGGTGCAAATTGCCTCTTCATTCGAGAGATTTCCCTTCAAAGTTGACGTGTTTCAATAGATGTATATGCGGGAGAAATGTTTAACATTGATTCAGTCATATTACAGAGCAAGATACAAAAATGAATGCAACAGTATTATAATATCATCCGACTGATGAAAAGAATGTGGTATAAATGTGGAGAACTTACGAAGAAATTCAGCATATAAATGAAAGACAAGAAATTATTTTCGAAAAATCAACAATATTGACTTCATTTTAAAGTAAAGTGAATTATATAATTTGAAACGGCATTCTAAAACAAGATTAACGTTGAAATCATTAAACTATCTGAACATAAAACAATGCATTTGGTATATTATTATTTAAAACATTGCCATAAATGCATTAAAGACATAAATCTATAATCAGAATTAATTCATGAATTCGAAATTAGGGGAACGATACAGTTTTCAAATACAAAACAAAGGATTCATTAGCTTCGTCTGCATTATATTTCAGAAGAAGCAATTTAAAGCGTATATTTACTTTTCTATGCTGAATACATATATTGGATATTAAGTAATAAAATAAACAATAAATATCTTTGTTCCGCTGCAGGCAGATAATGGAAAAGTATTTCCAACGTAGCTTTCGATTTGTTTTGTGAAAACAGAGTTCATTTAAGCATTGTAATTTCTCGTTTACTTTTCAAAATGCAAAATTTGAAAGAAATAAGATACACGTTAACTTTATTTCACCTGCTAGAAATTTCCGTTACTTTGAATAAGTAAACTTTACGGGGAATAATATTTTCAAATAAAGCATACGTTTGCTCTTAAATAATAATTTAAGACTTCATTTTTGTTTAATTTGCGAAGTTTCATGGCAGCATTTTTATTACACACCTAATAAAATTTAGAATATAAATCTGATCAACATTTAATCCTAGAAATAATATTCATTTGTGAATAACGCAATATACAGGTTGTCCACACTTATCGTGGTGTAATAGATAATTTCTAAACTATTAGATAGATATATACTTCCAATTGGAAAAATGCTTTAAATGAAGGGAAGAATTATGTATCATGTTTTTTGAGTCACTAAATATATTTCTGAAAAAGTTACGAATTCTAATTTTTTATGCAGTCCCCCGGTCGTATCAGTTATATTTAGTAAAATATTCTTCATACACTAACATTTTAAACAAAAAAA
>BGPR01002473.1:119303-136720 GCA_013235015.1 Araneus ventricosus | reverse complement strand
AAAGTTCCATAACACCGACTAAATAACCAAGTATGGAACTGAATCTCATAATTTTAAACCAATTAGTCGGCCTCGACGAGTAAATGTTACAGCAATTATGGTGGATCGTCTTCGAGGTGCTATTGAGGCTAGTGCTCTAGTCGGCAGATAATGCAACTTCAGTACTCGATCAGTTGAAGATAAGAAAGTATCATATGTCTCATATGTTTTAAATCGATTGTTTTCAACTTTTAAATACGACCTGATTTCTTTTTCTTTTTTTCCTTACACCCATTATACGCATTAAGATTTTAGCGTTGATCTGTGTTTGTTGACCCTTGCTTTTTTTTAATGGTTTTTTATTTATTTTTCTAAATTTTTTTAAGGTATTATTGATTTTTTTTTATAATTTTAATGTGACGGTGTGCAGCATATGTTATATTATCGAACTTATTATATAAGTTATGTTTATAATATTGAATTGAAATAAAATAAATCCTTCTTTTTCAATTAATAAACGTTAAATTTCCATTATTTTAATTTTCAATTATATGGAAAAAAATTTCTAGTTACTAAATGAACTAAATTGTTGGTGGTACGCACCGCCTGATGAAACATTTAAGTTCGAGCCACCTGTGTTACGCGCCGCCTGATGGGACATATCAGTGCCAGTCACCGGTGGTACGTGCCGCCTGAAGCGCCATATCAGTGCGTGTTGGCATGTCGTGAGTGTAATGTTGCAGAGTTAACGCAGATACCAGGCAGTTTAAAATACAAAATAGCTTTAATCCAGTTTACTTAAAAAGAAACATGCTGCTATCTTGCAGCTTACACACTCACTGACAGCCATCCATTCGACTGCTTGTTTTAAAAACACAAATGAACAATATATATATAGATTGTAACAACCAATCAACTTCGACTAGTGCCGTAACTTCGGCTACGTCATGAAATTAACCAATGAGATGCGTTTCATTCAGTGACTGAACAATTTCATTTGAATTTCCAACAGTGCGAGCCACCGGTGGTACGCGCAGCCTGAAGGGACATATCAGTGCGCGCCGCCGGTGGTACGCATAGCCTGAAGGGACATATCAGTGCGCACCACCGGTGGTACGCATAGCCTGAAGGGACATCGAGCCACCGATGGTAAGCACCAGCTTGAAAGTGTTAAGGAAGCATATGTAGCAGCAATTATATGTAGTAGCAGCACCTGCACATTGGGCGAAACTGAAGGGTCTGATGGTAAGATATCAACTTCGAGACCGAAGGGTTCCCGGCTCGAAACCCGATTCCATCGAAGAACAACCGTGTGAGCGGGCATAGTGCGCGTGAAATTCGTCTGTTCCAAATGTTCTCCCGCTGGTGTGGCGAGGAATGTTGGAGAGGAAGATACCGGCTCATTAGTCATCCGACCGTGATTCAAAATTGCGAGGTCTATAACAAAATAACCCTCGTGTAGCTGAAAACGGGTCTTAAATAAAACTAAGCTGTTGAAGCTGAAAATTTACCAAAAATATTCTGATTTTTTGAAAATGTGCGAAGATTCATACTTCATCAAGCACTAGAGTCGTTCTTTTTGAGCATTTGTTGCAGAAGTATGACCTATCAAATGGTTTGTAGCGTTTCATTTAGATTAACTTATTTTTGTTTTCTTCTTTCAAATCTTTCTTAGCCACATTCACTTAAACGTGGAATTTTCCAGACACATATTTTATGGATAAAGAAGTTCATTTTGGTTCTCTTTACTATCCTTTCCAGTTTGGCCATATATTTTCCAAGCACCGTGCATTCTCCTCTTTTTGATCATAGTATTTATAGTTGAATCGTCTTCTATACTATGAGAAGATGATTATTAAATGATTCTGTATAAGAATTAATGTTATGTGTGTTTTGAAGGAACACTTCTTTGAATGGAAAACGATTCATTTCTCAATTTTGGTTCTTTGGAAAAGACTGGATCGTAACTGAACCCTGCTTACTAATATTTTTGTCAGCATTTTCCATTTTATTAAAAAAAATTGGGCTTTCCTTTTCGCTTTTATAAATTTATTTTTCATCAATTTTTTGCATAAATGCATTTTAAGAAGAATCTAAATTGAATGATCTTTCTAATAAATAACCCCCTTCCCTCAACTTGGAAATAAAAACGGAACTCCATTTCTCATTCTTAAATATCGACTTACTGGATAGTTTTTCCAAAACAGGTATTACAATACGGATGGTGGTTGTACTATAGCAATAGTGCTTAATGCTGTTAGTTGTTTCACTCCCGAATAAAGGTGAACACATTAAGCAGTTTTAAAACGTCTCTACCCAACATTGCATCCTACAAAAAAAGCAGTTTTACCCACTGTAGGGACATCAAAGTGGTATAAATGGTAAATTGTGCTGCTTGTAGAGTCTAGATTCCTGGTTTTTTCATCTTTTCCATTTTGTCTATTAAGAGCACCATTCCATACTCTACACCTGGCGTCAGGATGATTAATTCTTTAAACATTAGTTAGAGGAGCTGGCGTACAGAGTAGGCAAATGAGTTATTTCTTGCTGCGAATTTTTTACTGTTTCTCCCTGATCCCCCTCTAACTAACCTAATAGGAACATTCCTCGAGTACATTTAGCCGATTCGTTCAGTCTGATTTCTGCCATCCAATCTAAGCAGTTTTTGCGCTCGCGTCACGTTGGTGATTCGAAGACGCAGAAAAGACGCACACACGCTGAAAATTTATAATTTAGCTAGCTAGAGTGAGAGGAGTTTACGACTCTTTCAATGAAAACTTCCAAAAATTTATACATCTTCTGACCAACTCACGATCGACAAAAACTTGGATCACTTTCGTGGGAGATGCTCATTTATTCAACATATGCCGAATACATTTTCTTTATATATTTTATATGTCATTCATTTTCTCCATTTCTCCCTATTATGGTTCCTCAACCGATTAACCCTTACAGGCACTGGCATTTACCCTTAACAATAAGATACGGGAGGTGCACTCAGTGCGCCATCTTGTTTTTTTTATAGAATTTGCTTCTGTACATGCAAGTACCATATTTTTTTTATTGAATACTATAATGTAGGCTCCCAAAGGTTCAGTTTTGACTTCTTTTTGCTTCCTAAAAGGTTAGAAGTACCTATGAATGCCATCATTTCATCCCTCGTTGTTCACTCACGATTTGCTTATTGTTCCCCTCGAAGCCTGTGGGTCTATTTCTCATTATGTATAAATTAGTATACTTCACGAATGAATCAATCATACATATGTTGACGATCGTCAAGAGGACATATCATTAGTTGTAAACATCGGCAGAATTTTTGGGAAACGGTGAAAGATGTCCTAAAATGTTTCATGAAGGGTCTTCGAAAATTTATTTTTCAAAGGATATATATATATATATATATATATATATATATATATATATATTTAATCTGTGAATCTCCGAAACTTTCTTGATTTTCGACCCTTTACAGTCTTCGTTTTATAAATAGCTTTTATAAAAATAATAGATTCGTTATCGCCTGATCGCGTCATCTAATAAATCCTGAATGTCTTGAAGGCCATTGACCTCATTTTTCGAGTTTGATAGAACATTTTCTTCGACATTCTCCTTATCATTGATGTCTGACGCATTAATGAAGTTACAGGCTTTCTCTTCATCAGAAAAAACTAAAAGGTAGCGATCGGAAGTCGCGATTCGGTTCTTTTTAAGGCTTTTTGGTTCTTTTAGTTATATTAACGTCCCGTTTAGAAGCAACACGAGGGCTATTTTGGGACGGACCTCGTAAATTTGAACCTCGGTCAGATGACGAGAACAACACCTGAGCTGGCACCCCCTCTCCAAACTTCCGCACCACACTAACGGGCTGATTTATAAAGAGAGACTGACTGCCCAGCATCCTTTGTTCCTGGCTTCCACGTGTTTAGAGGTGTTCAGTGGTAGGTTAGAGGAAGGAGTCCGGACAATCGGCTAATTACTGTCTTTCCGCCAAGAGAACTGTGGCCGCCAAAATGTCTACTTTATGGCGGTAGCTATAGAAACAGGTTATCGTAGGAAGAATCCATTTCTCGTAGGTAGAAGTTCACTCAAATGTGCTACATTGGCGCATTTAGCGCCAAATGGGCTATGTATGGTAACCGAGAATATGAATGAAAACTACTCTTTTTACCACAGCAAACTGGCGCCAAGAATAAAATAAAACTCCGACTTCCGTCGGATTCCTCTTATTTGAAATGGATCTTGCCTAGCATTACCAGTTGCTATAGCGACCGCCGTAAACTAGACATTTTAGCGGCCACGGTTCTCGTGGTGAACAGACAGTAATAACACCTGCATTGGCACTTTTTCCTTGTCTGGAGCACTCTACCAGCCCGTGCCTTTGGGGGTTAAAGTAATAAACTAAGAAGAGGGTAGAAATACGAAGCAGAGGGTGGGAAAAACGACCTGGCGTACTTTATACGCCGTCCCTCCCAAATTGCACCATATGCTATCCCCTCCGACGAAGGGTTAAACACTTGGGTAGGCATGGATAATTTATTTATTATATTTTTAGGTAATAAATATTACGTGACTGGTTTGAAAGCCTAAAGTGGAGGAAAAAATACTAAATCAAAAAAGTATAAATTTAAAAATATACACTTAAAAGCTATTCTACATGATACACTTAATTACACACATTTTAAAGTTAAAAAATCCTATATGCATTTATACTAAGCAGATGAATAGGTATGATAATAAAGCTCAAGATGCCCATAAACAAATTTTAAAAATTGGGTTTTTTGCTTCAAAACATTTCACGATAACGTTTTTAGAGGAATAAAACATTATTGTTTCACATGAAGTACTAAAAATTTAATTCGATGATCCACGGATGATGTACTAAAATGGGTTACCATTTGGAATCGGTTGATACGGTAATAGGGGAGTAGATTTTGTTGTTATTGTTATCTAGGAGATAGAGAATTCCTAAGTCACCGGCAGAAAGAGGTGACTATTCTGATGCATAAATTTAATCATATTGTAAATTTTTTGCTCTGAATTGGAAGCTACCCTTTTGTGTTTTTAATGTTAAACTTTTTGTGGTTTTGCCCTTTGCGTTTTTGCATTTAATCTTTTGTGCTTTGTGTTTTTGCCTTCTCTTTTTTTAGAGTTATTGTTGTAAACGATGATTTTGAAATTATCCTGCTCACCCCTTAGGGTTCTTTGTAAATTCTTTTTAATGTAGTTCATTTATTTTGTTTTATGTTTCCCCTCCAGCCTGTGGAAGGCCTTACACCCTCTTGGGTATGCTGGGCCGGGACGGGTTGTAAATAAATAAATAAAATTGCATGAGGTTTATTTTAGGCTTCCGCATATGCCAAGTCATAGTGTGGATGCATTAGGGATGGGAAAAACCTGCAGGTTTTTTTGTTTCAATTAATAGGGGTTTTTTTCTGTTATTTTTTGACCCGGTTATAACCGTTTTTTTAAATTTAATAACCGAATAAAAAAAACCGTCCAAATCAACTTTGGAAAATAGGTAAATTAAAGAAATCAGATCACTACTATTCAGTGGACGGTGGGTTTTTTAAGAAAAAATATGAATTAATCCCATACAGCAAAGAAAGCTTGTCTAAAAGGTTTTGGAAACCTTGTCGTCAGCAACGGTAAAGGGTTGTCACAAAGGTTGAACCTTTCGGAAAGGTAGCGGAAAGGTTCGCTAGTCAACAAGAAACAAGGTTTTCTGTAATGTTTTCAGTAAGATTTCCCCAAGCTTTTATAACGAGCTTGTTTCAGGCCTCTCAAAAGGTTGTTAAGAGGCCTCCTTCGGCGGACAAAATAGAACCCCCCTCCGTAGCGGTACTCCTTCAGAGGGGTCCAACCCTCCCCACTTTTCACCCCCTCTTCAAAGCCGAACTTCTACAGAGGGGTCCAACCCCCTTTTTTATTCCCCTTCTTCTGACGTCATCTTAGTCCAACTTGGAGTTATCTGGAATGTCAATTAAGTAGATTAATTAGGAATCTTAATTAATCAAAGCTTAATTATTAATTTGATTAATCTAATTTTTAATTGAACCTACTTGTACAATTTCGTTATAGATCGTGACAAAACTTCACATTTCTACGAGTCGGGATCGAACTCGCGTTCATAGAGGTGGAAGGCAATCACAATAACACTATACCGGACGGGCTACACACGATGGAACAGGTGGTTCATAAAAAGCTTTCCTGCGTCAGTTTTTGCGGGAATAGTTTCCGAAACGGTTTGCGCGGAATTTCTTTCGCGGACTTGTCGTTCAAACCTTATCGGTGAGGTAGTTCATAAAAAGCTTTACTATGTAAACCTTGCGGCAATGGTTTCCGAAAGGGTTTGCGCGGAAATGCTTTCGCGGACAGCCTATGGGAAGTGAAATGGCAACCTTTCAGCAACCTGAAAGGGATCTAGGATCTTTCTACCATTAAAATACATTTAACTAATATGGCTAAATAAATGAATTAGCAACACTGTGTTAAGCATCAAAGGCGGTGCATCGACCATGAGCACGGTTTCATTTTCGTGGTAATCGTTCAAATGTAATACTTTCGTTTCAATCAGTACCAACAATATACAACGCCCACTTGTTGGAGTTTATTTAATTGTCTTATAACCTTCCGAGTCCTGTAATCTACCACAGGTTATTTGAGTAAAAAGGTCATTTCCATTAATTGCTCAAATCTCAACCTATGAGTGGTGTAGTCGCAAAATAAGCAGTGACGGAACGCTCTAACCTGGGTGACAAAAATCGCGCTATTTCTAGGACGTTTTCTTAACTTTTTATTATTTATTTTTTGCAAAATAAAACAGTACCGGAACGGTATTCGTCTGTGTTCCGGCTCAACTACACTTCTACATCATATTCCACCATTAAAATTGCATCTAGAATGATTTCTGTTATAGACATTTAATTGGTGTCAGAAATATAGGATATTTTAATGCTTTCGACAACGTCACTAAGGAAATTTTAGGAGTCGAGTATATTACAGAAACTTTTGTTATCCCCATTAATCAACATAATCGATTGTGCGTTAAAAATTATAAACATCACATAATGCTACCAAAGTCTATATCAAAAACTTTTGGGATTCTTAAAAACAGGATTGCAAAAATATTACAGAACTTTCTACTATTCTATGATTCTTTCTCGGATCCTCGCCACATTACTGAAAGAGTTATTATGAATATATTGGACGATATATATAGTCCAATGGGTTAATTTCCTTTAAAAAATGCACGGAAAACTTTGCTTCTTCTTTTGAAAAAACCGAAAAGAGGTTATTTCAAAAACCGGTTATTTTGGGCCGTTGTAACCGCCAGGTTAAACCGGAGGTGAAATTAACCGGTATAACCGAAAACCGGTTGTTTCTTCAATAACCGTTATTCCTAGGATAGTGGCGTAGTGCAATGCTGTGTCTATTGCTCCGCAACTGCAGAAGTTATTGTTACGAAAATGAGGCCGCGGTGGCCTAGTGGTAAGGTCTCGACCTCGGGACCAGAGGGTCGCAGGTTCGAAACCCGATTCCACTGAAGATCCGCCGTGTATGGGGCCCGTTGCACGCTAAATCATACGTAGTGGCCAAACGTCCTCCCGTTGGTGTGGCGCGGAAGTTTGGAGAGGGGGGTGCCAGCTCAGGCGTCGTCCTCGTCACCTGACCGCGGTTCAAGATTACGAGGTCCGTCCCTAAATAGCCCTCGTGTTGCTTCTAAACGGGACGTTAATATAACCTAACCTGTTACGAAAATCGTCTTGTGTATGTACGGTTAAAACAGTCCAACAAGCTGGTAACGGAGAAACGACGATTTATTCAAGGCTACTCCGGAAAACAGGAACACAGGTCGCAGAAAAAACACAGTACTTGCACAAACTGGCAACAAATCACAGATAAGAGCAGCGATACCACGAACAAAAAGCGCTCAGACTCCAAACAGATTCTTCGAACTCCGAAGACGTTCAAGGAAGATTGTCTCATCTTAGCAACTCCCGGGTTTCTATACTTTTCCTGACAGGATGTGACGTCACATAGAATCATCTAGTAAATTCTGTATATCTCCACCTCTAATACAGATATCGAAAAAATTTCAGCATTTTTGTGGTCCTTCATTTTGTCGCCAAAATGGTCTCCAAGGTCGGGGGGCGTTGACCTCCATTCCCCGATATGTAGTAAGAACCTCTGCAAATGTCTCTTTCCAACCATGAGACTAACATGGTGAAAAGCGAGATTACATGTTCGTAACATTATTATTGACAAATCCGAACTTATGGAAATAGGTTCGGAATTGGTCCATGTGCGGAGAAGAAAATTGTATCTTTTCTATCCCAGTTCGAAGATCCCAGGCTCACTCGTGGTATAACTGCAAATACTTGGAGGCTTGTATCACCTCGATCCCAAAGATTATGCCACTCTTTCAGCAATTCATTACCCAGGGTAATTTTGAGGAAAGATTTCAGATGTTGGATAGAAGTAAAAAAAAGTTTGTCCGTGCTCTGCTGCATCTTTGGACAGTTGGTCAGCTTTCTCGTTTCCTTCATAGCCAACATGTACTTTGATCAATTAATCTTGATTTTTGGATATGATAAAAGGGTCTGGAATATGTTATTTATATTGAATCTTTCTATCTTCATCCATTTGCAAATTATTGATTTTTAAAATTTTCTCTGATTGTTGAATCGCTCTCTTATAAGGAATCAGATATAAAATAATACAAAGGAAATACTGAAGTAATATGCATCAAGCCCAAAGATTTTGTAATTTTGAAGCAAATACATTCTTATTCAAAAAAAATTCTTCGCTCTCTAGTAGTATTAATTTTATTAACATATAAAAAAAATTCTGGAAAAATTTTCCTTAAAGAATCAATTTCCAAATTAATTTTAGACTTGATAAAGGGTTTATTCTATAATTTTAAGGAGTTAAGTGCTCAAGATTTAAGCATCATCTGACCGCGGTTCAGAATTACGAGGTCCGTCCGAAAATAGCATTCGTGTTTCTCCAAAACTTGACGTTAATATAACTAAACTTAACTCAAAATTTAACTCTCAGAAAATGATTTATTTTTAATGAATTCGTCTTGAATATTTAAAGAATATTAATTATTAAGCAGTAATAAATTCCTAATTTCAACAGAATTATTATAATTATTAAATTCCTTAGCAATCTTTTCTTAGCGGACAAGATCGTAATTACTTATTTAGCAATATTCCAGACAAATTCGAATTTAGTTGAAAAGTTAGTAGATTAATTATGTATTAATTTCTCTCAAATTTCTTGTAAAGAGTTTCGTAAAATAGCGGTGTAACGGCAGATTTCGTAAATCGGAAATTTAACTACATAAAATATGCCTATTCAATTAACTCTAAAATAAAGCATTCTGGTGCAAAGAAATTTCTTTCCGTCTTAGGAAATATAATAGTTTCCCTAAAAATAAGCTGTCAATTCATATCTGATGATTAAATCCCAATTTAATAAATCAAGAGTTAAACCACTGTTAAAATAAGGCACTCTTGGGCTAAATGAATCTTATCTCTGTGCCTTAGAAAATGAAATTTTCAGTTAGTTTATCGTTAGAAAATGCAAATAATTACCACCGAATGCTAAACAATGTAATTTTATTTAATATCTCATTTATTCTTTGCATAAATATTTCGATTAAGTGGAATGTTAAATGAACTAGGATATTTCCATGCAACGTATTTTACAACTAGCGAATTTCGATGAGATTTTGCTTGTGTCATAATTTCATTTTTGCTCTTACATTATCAAACAAAATTAAAGTGTGGAAGTTGTTACGTTTTGACAAGCTCACAAATGTATAGTTAACAGTATTTTCATATAATCACACATATTTTTAAATACTGCATTATCCATTCTGATGGAAATAGACTGAGCAATTTTCAGAAGTTCGTAAACCTCTTACTTGCGATATTAAGTGAGGAGACAGGAAGAAGATATGAGGTTTCCGCGAAAATTACGTTGAAAAAAAAAACGTTCGTCTTTGATTTCCTACTTTTTAAATCTCAAACTTTCGAAGATCTTAATTTCGAATTTTCAGTTATTTCGACGGATAAGTGTGCTTGTGTCATAATTTCATTTTTGCTCTTACATTATCAAACGAAATTAAAGTTTGAAGTTGTGACGTTTTCACAAGCTTAAAAATATATAGTTAACAGCATTTTCATATAATTACACGTATTTCTAAATACTGCATTATCTATCCTGATGGAAATAGACTAAGCAATTTTCAAAAGTTCGTAAACCTTTCACTTGCGATATTAAGTGAGGAGACAGGAAGAAGTTATGAGGTTTCCGAAAAAATTACATCGTAAGAAACGTTCGTCTTTGACTTCCTACTTTTTAAATCTCAAACTTTAGAAGATCATAATTTTGAATTTTCAGTATTTTCGACGGAGAAGAAGTGTGCTTGTGTCATAATTTCATTTTTGCTCTTACATTATCAAGAAAAATTAAAGTGTGGAAGTTGTTACGTTTTGACAAGCTCAAAAATATATAGTTCACAGCATTTTCATATAATCACACGAATTTCTAAATACTGCATTATCTATCCTGATGGAAATAGACTAAGCAATTTTCAAAAGTTCGTGAACCTTTCACTTGCGATATTAAGTGAGGAGACGGGAAGAAGATATGAGGTTTCCGAGAAAATTACATTGTGAAAAACGTTCGTCTTTGGTTTCTACTTTTTAAATCTCAAACTTTCGAAGATCTTAATTTTGAATTTTCAGTGATTGCGACGGAGAAGTTCGAATAAATTGATGTCGACTTAATCACGAGTCCGGAAACATATTCTCAGAGAAAGAGGTTAATTTTCTGTCTTACTTAAGTATGATGATGAAGCCTTTTACTTTTTTGCTGAAAAGTTCAGTTTCCTTCAAAGGGCCCTTTATCATGTCTTCTTCTGTTCCTTTAGCTTTAATAAGGAATTTGTAACTTTATTTCTAAATTTTATAGCCGTAATGGGAATAAAAATTGTTCAGGCGTATCGAAAATTTTTAACTCGTATGTTCTCTTAATTTTTTGTATATTTCCGCAGTTCAGAGAGCTTGAAAAGTAATGAGCTACTTTTCAAATATGTACATTTGTTTTCAAACATGAGTTTACATTATTTTCTTTATTGAACTTAAATTAAAAAGAACATGATGGAAAACTTCCATTTAATCCTCAAATAAATAAGGACTAGATCCGTAATAATTTTCTAACTTTTTTAATTTTTTGCTGTTATGCCTTTGCCATGGCAAAGTAATTTTTTTTATTGTGAGCGCAAAATGAAATTTTACGGAGAATGAGAATGGGAATATGAAATAACTCTCCATTGTTTCTCCAAAAATCACCTTTATCTAAAATCAAATTTCTTCTTACTAACAAATTTATTTTGCTAATTAATGTGTTCATATCCATAGAGATATGTGATGTGATAGTAATGATATTCATAGTGATAGTTGTTGTTCATTCCACTCAAGTAATGAGCATATAGGGTAAATTCATAGATCAGAAGCTCATGACATGCCGATAAGAATACAGAATGGTTGAGATTATTTCAAATTTAAAAGGATGAACTGGGTTATCACAAGGAAGATATCTGAAGGGAAACTGGGCCACAGTTGTGTAACGTATGAGAAAAACTAGGATATTCCCTATTATTTCAGAACGACCCATTTTCTAAATGGCGATGGACAAGAAGAAAGACTAATCTGAATCCCTAATTACCTGCTCATATCTAGTCCTCTCATCTACTCGGCCAATTTCTGATTCCGTAACTTTTGTTATTTATTTGGAATTTGCTCCATACAAAAATTACAACTGTTACAAAAAGCTTTTGATCTTAGTTAAACGGTTTTTGTAACTTTCACTATGTTTATATACAAGGTTCCCACTTATATCCGTTACACCCTCCTTAACTTGTAAACGGTGACAGCTTAAGCCATAAAGTTGGTGTCTAGGTATAGTAAAAAGGCTATGCGCTACTCGATGAGATAACTTACAACGCCATCTATCGGCAAATTTTGGAATTAGTGGTCCTATCTTATAAACGGTGCAGCTCTCATTGGCGCTGCAAGAACATCCTATCTTCTTCTATTTTCATTAAATGAAGTGCATCAGCGTGTGCAATGTCGAACAAATTGTCTAAATTACTTTCAAATTTTTGTTGTCGCCGCTTGAATACGTTTTGTAATTTTTTTGCATTTATTTTTGTCTCTCCAAACTTGATACACCTTAACAAGTTTCTTCACACAATTTCGTAACGAATTGGTAGATATGCGTGCATTTTCCCAAAAGATAATACATTTGAGAAAAGCGAGATTTGCACTTTCATTAACAGTTAAATTCACTTCTCGAATATTGGGAAACAAAACTGCAAGAACTTGTCCATTAGAGAGAAGTTTTGAATCGTTATTTGATGTTTTATGTCTCCGATAAAAATATCACTTTCTTAGAACTACGCAATTCCACTGCCATGTTCTGTTCACTGATTAAAAATTATACAAACATTTACTAACAAAACAACTTGGAATTATAAGCACGTTGACACGTGGACTGTCCTCAGTAAACTAGTACTAACACGTTTCACGGGTTGCGCATTGCCACTGTCTGAAGCTTTCCAAAGCCTTTTTTTCTGTTTTGTTTTGCCTTTACCATTTTAATCTGCTATGTGCTCAGCAACAGACACGTGTCAGGCTGATACGTGTCACCGTTCACTGGCTTAAGTACACAAGTACTTATTGACACGTTTAGATGCAAGTCGAAACGGGTTGCCGTGTTTCAAATTACACGAAACTTTATTTACAATTGTTTTGACATAGAAGGAAAAAAATAAGAGGGTATGCGAAAAAAACAAATAACTTTCAATTTTTTGGGACACTCTAACGGACGTGTCTGAGTTTCTTTCTTCCACTCTTTATGATATGACAATTTTCGAAATCGTGACCAAACAAATATTCATTTTTTGCATTCTATTTTGAGTATTAATGTACGCAGGGTATCTTTTCGTGCTAAATCGAGAGTGCTCTATAACTTTCTAATTGACTTTTTTCTCCTATCATTCACCGTTTACGAGATATGACCGCTAATCCCAAAATTTGCCGATAGATGGCATTGTAAGTTGTCTCATCGAGTAGCGCATATCTTTTTTTATTATATCTACAACTTTATGACCTAAGCTGTCACTGTTTAAAAGTTAAAGGGGATGTAACGGATGTAAGTGGGAACCCTGCATATAATGCTAATTAATATTATTTTATGTAGTTTCTTGAACAATCTCTTAATATCTTTAATATACACCTTCGGAAACCATTTTGTCCGCCCGTAATATTAATAGCCCTTAGCTATACTTGCATGGCGACGAAATAAATTGACGAAATCTGTCCAGTTGTTGAGGCTGGTGGACTGTGTCAAAATTATATTTTTTATATCTATTGGAAATGGTGGAGTGGGACCATTTGTGACGTATCTAGAGGTTATGAGCTTCCATTTGGAATAAAAATTGGTGAAATCGGTACAATGGTTGGGGCCACGAGACTATGTCAAGGTTTATCCTATAGAGAATCTGCAGTCAAGCAGTGTTTTTGAGATTTCTCCGAAAATGGAGGGTGGTGGAAGATAGGCAAGAATTAATGAAGTATCTTGTGATCATAAGTTTTCATATGAAATAAAAATTGGCGAAATCGTTCCAGTGGTTGGGGCTGCAGGGCTCTCTTTTTAATTTTGCCAATTATCTTAAATATATGGATATTTGCTGCTTGATTTTAAATCTATGGTGACTTTCAAAATTTACATATCAGGACTTGAGGTATTTGTATTATTGTTGCGTCTACTTAATCTTTCGCTGGAAAAACTTGAACAAATTATTTATTACATTATACTCATTTATAAGAAATATAAAAATATCTCAAAACTGAAATCTGATACAATGACCTATCTTATAAGCATTATTGATTTCTCCCACAGCCTTTTGAATAACTCCTAACACTCAAGGTTTCATATTGCCTCTCCAACAGGAAAACATCTGGAAAAGATATTTCACTTGACGGTATCACGTATTCTATTGGCGAATCCATCCTGTCATTTGTTACCCAAATTCAATATCACAGTTTGTGATGCTTTCTGCCATCTGTGTCATATTCCAATGGGTATCCTGTCTTCTGCCATCACACCTCGAGGCCTACATAATTTTCACATGATGTTTTCATAGCAATACTTGATATATATACAATATGTTTGCCATTATAGGATAAATCTATATAACAGTATTTCGTTATGCGGCTGATTGATTAAATTAACGACTCCTTTTGCAGAATATGAGGCATGTTTTGGAACGAATTTAATTCTTTCAGTACTGAAACTCCCAAAATTCCCGTTCACGCAAAGTACACCAATCGTCCAAACATCCCTGTACAATTTCTACCACCCCATTAAATATGATTGTTTGAATATCGAGATCCGCGTTTTGTTCGTTAGAGTGACTCACCCTGAAGAGTTTGTGGTTCAGCGAAGAGCAGAACACATTTCCTTGTAAAACTCCTCCTAACAGCCATCGGATAAACATATCCCTATTTTTATATTAACACTTTAAAAATACGCAGTTCCACTGCAGTTTTTGAAGTAGGGAATTTCTCTAACCTTTAAAGGAGGAACTCGGAGGTGTCAGTATTTCTAGGTTCAGGACTCCTATGTGTGGAGGAATCAGAGAGATAGCATGAGTTTGATGTTATAATTTCCAACAGTGGTTGGCTAGCTAGGGAGACGATAACCACCACTAATTCTTTCTGTTTTAAACAGTGAATCAGCAAGAGGACTTTAATGTGACCCTGTCGGGGTTAAGCTTTGTTGTCCCTCCATGGGCCCACTGTGTCAGTCGCGGTTTTGGCCGCTGCAGGCACTCCCCAGCACCTCCGGTCTGCCATGGACTTCGCCAACAATTTTGTACTATTTCAATATTGCTCTTTCCTTTAGAATTAAGTTACGGATATTTATTGCATGCATAGAGAATGCTCTGTTGTTGAATCTTCCACACCCTTGATGTGTCGAACTTTGTAATAAAATGTAATTATTCAACCATACTTAATTTACCGCCACTGTTCGAGGCGATATTTGTATCATTTTATTTTGACTCAATAAATAGGAGGTTGTTCTTGCGCTTCCCTGTAGGGTTCGGCTTGTGCCCTCTCTGCCCATTGGGGTTTGGGGCCCGTCGTTCCTCATCGTTATGGGGAAGCAATATTCCTCTGCTTGCCCTTCCCACTTTTACTCTTTAATCCCGATGCGAATTTTTTCTTCTAGCTGCTTTAAAACCAGGACTTTTTGGCCGGAACTTTTTGAGGCATGAATTGGACTCTCCCAAAGCCTGGGTGGTCATTTACCCCACCATTCCCCTACTATAACCTTCCCTTAAGGCGCACGGACTTGGGCTGTGATTGGCAAGGATAATTGGACTCCCTACCGCGCTTATCTCCAAAGCGATCTCAGAACCTCATCTCCCCTTGAATGAAGCCAACCGCCTGAGACCGGCCTTCGTCGGTGTTAAGGGGAAATTTTTAGACCGCCTCGCTCGGTGTGAGAGGGTTAAACTCTTTTTGATAAGTTGGGCAAGTGTGGGTATCCATCCACAAGCCTTTTCCCCCAATCCAGTGGCTTCATTTCTCGAGATCATACTTTTGGATTTGGTACGACTGCTCGGAATCCGACCAGTCGCACCGTTCTCACGACGCGTACAGAATTAACAACAGTCCATAGGAACTGAACAGATGTCTCTGTCCGTCGACTCTTTCGCCTTTGATGTTGAGCATTTACAGGGTATTCCACCAGAATTGTCGAGCCACTCCTAAAAACCGTCGAGCAACAACGATTCTTTGTGTTTCCATGACAGGAGATGAGAATTACTTCAGACAACGAACCCCGAATCATTGATCATGGGAACGCGATTTTAACTTCCATTTGGAACTAGTACCTGGCTGATCTTTGGCGGAACTGGTCTCGAACCTGTTACCCTTCAGACCTAAAACCAAAACTTTGGTACCAGGCCAGCATGGTATTTTAAATGCCCCAGTACTCTTACGACGTTCAATAGAAACGCAGTTGCGTATGTCAAAATAATCGCGACGTTGTTGGAGGATGTTCAAACTTAGCAAACTCTAATATTCGCAAATATACAGTTCGAATTAATTTCATTTAACTCGCTTACCAGTTTGTATAGGACTCATAGGCAACATGTTTGTTGGATGCAAAAAGTTGCGCCATAGCAGGGGAAATCTGGAGCATGCGCAGTCTTCTGGCAGCTTCCTTTAAGAGCCCGGATTGTGGGTGTTGTTCCAGTTGTGTAGTAACGCAGCTATGCAGCAATAGTAGCTGTTGTTCTTGTTTTTGTGTCATGTTGCTTGTTGGCTTTATGTACTGTCTTAGCTTGTTTTAATAAAGGATAGTTTTGCCAAGATGAGCTGTATTATTGAGAGACAATCGCACCAGATCTAAGAGAGAATCGGGTAGATTCAGAGAACCTGCTTGGTCTTTTAGATGTGTTGTCATATTAGATGCAACAATGTTAGACATACTCCAATCGTAAGCCACATATAATTCATTGATGTAAACGAATAAGACCAACACATAACACGCTCATCACAAGACAAGCACAGGACAAAAACACAACAAGAAGCAGCCATTAGTGAAAGAGTTACAGTATAATATAGAAATCATGGAAATAGTCCGCAGCGCTACCAGGTGACATTCGTGAGCTTTTGTTTCAACAGAGGACCTTTAGCTCGATTCTGTCATTGATCGCATGTATGTAGTTTAAATATTGTCGTGAAATAACTATCTTTATATGGAAGCTTGGACAATGAGTCCATGATATCCAACCTTAGCTCAAAGTTGCTAAGTGCATCCCTATAGATCTTCAGCAACTTCGATAACCTAAGCTTGACCAGCATAATACTGATGCTACAAATCAATTTAACGAAATCAGCTACTCTCAAAAAGTCACTATAGTCAATTTCGACTACCTATATAACCATTTTCATGGCAGGTGGATAATACAATAAGTGTTTATACCCATCTTGGTGTAATTAAAGAGCTCTACAAAATAAATTTCGCAAAAATAATTCTTAAAACACACTTTTATTCGGGTATTAAAAAGTTTATAATTATTTTATTATAAGTATAATTTTATTTTAATTATTTTCAACTTTTAAGTTTAATTTTTTTTAAATCTAGTGGAAAATAGGGTCTCATGTTTATATCATATGATAAAAATATTCAGAAATATTCTTTACTGGTTGCGAAAAATTGAGCATTTTCTTCCTCAACTTCAACTTTTCGTATTCAACTTCAAAAAGTTGAGATAGGTGGTGTTGCTTGTTAAGCGACGAAATTCTCAATTTTTTGCAACCGATAACGAATATTGTTTAGGGTTTTTT
>BGPR01002473.1:90351-101555 GCA_013235015.1 Araneus ventricosus | reverse complement strand
ATGAATATCATATAAGCATGAATTTACTGTATTATGTGTTATAAATGTAATAAAATTCTGCTCCTGGTGGAATAGCCTTTCGCTCATGGCATCTGTTGTTTAATGTAAAATTAAGAATATGAAGTTCTTTTGACATGCTGTTTATTTAAACCACATTCTCTGAAAATGCGTATTAGGATAAAAGGGTACTTTACAAATTTTAAATTAAAATTGTTTTTAATATTTTGTTGATGCAAAATTTTCTTAATGCTGTCTCATCTTCTTGAATACCTGGAAACATCTTAATGTCATCCATTTCAAAAAGATAATAAAAAATCCGTTCTCTCATCTTAATCGGAAAAAAAAATCAGCTTATTTTGCAGAAAATTGTCGCCTTTTATTTAGAATTAACTGTTAATACCGATTTCCAAAAAATATTTATTTTAGTTCAGTTTTGAAAAATTTTATTTTAGTTGGTAACATTATAGTATAATTTATAGAATAATGCATTCGTAGCACAAAAACTCTCTAAATCCTTGATAATGACGGCTGCAAACGGACACAAAATTGCTCATTTTCTTTTAAAAGATAGTTTACTTGTCTGTTTAAATTCTTCGTTACTTTTTTTGCGAAGAAAAAGCAAACTTACGAGGTAATTGAACTTGTTTGAGAATCAAGTGCTGTTTTTATTATAGAATGAAATTTCTTCTGTCGCAAAAGGAAGCAAAAAAATAGTTGAAAAAAGAAAAGGAACATAAAACTAACTATAGAAGAAAGGAGGATATCATTAGAAAAAAAGAGGAGAAAAAGTAACGGAAAGGCTGCGTTCCACCAAATGCCTGTCCCTACTGTTACAGTCTGATGGATTCCACGATTAAGTCTAACAGAAGGGCTTAAAAAACTGGACAGAAAAAAAGTCTGTTCTAGTCATTTTCGTGTTTGTGCAGAAGTAGCAGATGAGTAGGGCTCTTTAATTCCTACAGAATTTTTTTTCTTAACTACTGAAAAAAAGTAATTTACTTTCTTCTTCTGTTTGAAGAGAATTCAGTCCATAGATGACTTTTTCATTCTTTTGTAACCAACACTGGCGCAGTTTATTTCAAACACAGAATGGTTTTCTTTTTGTTCTCCCCCCCCCTAAAAAAACATCATCTTCATTTTAGTAAATTATCATTCTTGAAGATTCGTTTCAAAATTAAATTATCCTTCTTGAAAATTCGTTTTTAGAAACACAAAATGTTCTTCACTAACTTGATGGTAGAATGACGAACTCTTGGAAGGAGGTTGCTAGTTCAAATCCCGATTCTACTGAAGATCCACCGTGAACGAGAACTTGGTGCTTTCAAACCAGTGAGAATACAACATTTAAACCAGCGGGAGCGATCTCCCCTAAACTTTCTCGTATACTTTCCAACAAAGTTGCCCTACCCGACCCTCCCCCCCCACACACCTAAAAATTGCGGAGTGCCACGAATGTTATTGATATTGTCTTCGCAGAACGCTGCAATACGAAAGGGTCAAGAAATGCAAGCGAGAAAAAAAATCGCCAATTCAGTAAAATAGCGCCAAGTTTACGAAGGTTATGCGCCCTAAAATGCGTCTTAAAACATTAGCTTTTATAAATAATAGGATCATCGCTTATTGTTACTCATTGTTTCATGACAATAATAAAACTGTGTATCAAATTTTGTCTCTCTAGCTATTTAAGTTTTTGAGTTATCTTGTTCACATGAAGACAAACAGACTTCCCTTGGACGGAGTTTGTCCAAAATTTGATAAAAACATACAAATTATGTCTAAAGATCACATACGAAATGTCATCCCTCTAGCTTTAATAGTTTTTGAGTTATTGTGTTCACAGACACACAGACAGACATAATTCCAAAACTGTGTTTTTCGGACTCAGGGAGGTCTAAAGCGTGGAGATTCGTCAAAATTTCGAGCTCGAAGTTTTTGACGATTACAATACTTTCTCCTTGTATACTTTGTATACGATAAATTACAAAAACAGACAAGAATCTTTGTTTTGGTGAACTATCATTCTGGAAGAATCTATTCTAGAAATATAAAATGATTAGCCGTGGCTTGGGTGTAGAGTGACGCACTCATTTATGGATGATCACTGGTTCAAATCCCTATTATATTAAAGATCCACCGTGCAGAAGAGCACCGTACTTTCAAACCCATAAGGATTTAACATCCTTGCATTGATTTGATGCCGAAATAGAATGGAATGGGCCGAATGGGGAAAGGGTCCGCCATCGGTTTAAGATTCAAAATTGCGATGCTCGTGCCTAATTAGACTTCATGTAGCTTCAAAATGGACCCTAACTTAACCAATGGTACCCTAACTCATGATGATGGTAATTTAACTATCATATATACGGTGACTTCTACCATAACCAATTGCTGACAAGTCACGGAGTGTTTGGTGCGCATCAAAAGAGACTATTCGGCAAAGAAGGAGGATCAAAACCCAAAATTTCCTCAAATCTGTCTTTTAAGTGTACAAGTTTTGATATGCTATCTGACATAAAATCATTCAAATTAAATTGTCTTTCTCACTTTTAAACAGTTCTTTATCCATGTGGTGAACAATTTGAGACCATTGAACACATTTTATTAAAATGTAAAATTTGGTGAAAAGAAAGAGACGATTGGCCAAAAATGTGGCTTCAAAAGATATTTCTCACTTAGTATTTTATTCGCCTTTGAAAAAAGGCGCTATTGACATCCTTAAAAAGCTCATGTCTTCACGTTTGACTCCCTGAGTTGGAACGGAACTTTTGCTGCGCTCATTTTGTTTTATTTGCTATATTATAATTGTTTTATTTGTTATGGAGTGGCGGTGAAAACTCATACCTACACGAACACTTCAGTGGCACTGGAGAAAGAGTTGACTGCATTTGTGCTGAGTGGGCTACGTTTACAAAATTCCGTACTGCTTCGGCCAGATCGGAGGAGCTTTTGTATTTGGTACATTAGCTTCCTATACATTTAAATATCATCATGAGTCTGTGCTAGAATCTGTAGAGAATAGCTTGCTTACATACGCTTGCTTTTTTATTTAAAAAGTATTCTGTGAAATATTTCTAGGTTCACTAATTTTCAAGAAATTGAAATTTTATGTTATATTTAGCCGAACCCCGTCGGGGACGGCAGGGTACTACAAATACAAGCATGAGAAGCCACCCGATAAGGGTCTCGCTTTTCTGGTGGGTACAATAATTGCGGTGCTGCTCTTCTGGAGCAATCGCCGAAGATGTACCGTATCCCTAAAATGGGGAGGGTGCATATGGATGTCATAATGTGGGCTATTACGCTTTCGTCCATTGAGCCCGCGTTAATTTTCGTGGCGGCCGGTCATACAGTTATACCAGGATGCTAAGACAGGGCGGGTGTTCTTTGTGGTTCCATTAAGCCGATTAGTAAATATTATGATAAATTTCTTTCAAAAAATGAATCAAAATAAGCAAACAAATACTTCAAACATATGAATTTCAAAATCGTTATAAATATTGTTTCGAAGGCTACAAAGTTCCAGTAATAGAAATATAACGACTTTTTGTATGCGAGTTACAAATCAACAAGCAGTGAACAATTCAAAGCTAAATTTGCGGGCAATTATGGGAGAGCGGGGTAAAACCGTGTACCACTGATTCTGGAGCTATTATTTTTCCTATCTAGCAGATAGATACTGAATTACACTCTACTAGTCAAGAAAAAGGAACAGTCGTAGTGGCGTATTGTAGCTGTTGAATTCAATGCACCTGTGAAGGTTTATTTGTTTTAAGACGTCAACTCTCTAATGTTCGTTTGTTTTTAAACTATCCTTACTTAAAAATCATTACAATTATAAAAACTATATTTAGTGCAACCTATACTTTTACGAATGATTCATACCCTATCAAGCAATAAGGATTTACTCCAATAATTGCGAAGTTATATATCGTTTTCTATAACCTCTGCACTCGGGGTGAAAACGGGTACTCCAAGTGGCGTAAGACCGGGTCAGTCAGTATTGATGATTCCTCCGATTAAGAAGATAAAAACACATCAGACGTTGATTGTTTATATTTTAATGATGTATTTCCCAATTTAAATAAAGGAGAAGGGTTAATCCAATGTAGAAACTATATTAGCTGTGCCCACGAAAGCTACAGTGGCGTGGAGGAAGTAAACAACCGCTTTAACATGTGAATTTCGAGACTAATATCCGTGAATTGACATACAAAATAAAAATTGATAGCAATTTCCCCATTAAAAATCGAGTTTTCTAATTTTCCATACCTTTAACATGTGTACCCGGTTTTAACGCACTAGTGGTGTAAAACCGGGTAGTTTGACTTTTTTCATAATTAATATATATTTTAAGTTTGACTTTTTTGTATCATTGATAAAAAAGTAATGAAACTGTGTTTTTTCTGGAAAGATATATTGTACTCCGATAACAATGAATATTTTAATAAAATTTGACAAGCTCTGTGTTGAATATTTTATCTTATTTTTCCTATCTAGCAGATAGATACTGAATTACATTCTACTAGTCAAGAAAAAGGAACAGTCCTAGTGGCGTATTGTAGCTGTTGACTTCACTGCATCTGTGAAGTTTTATTTGTTTTAAGATGCCAACTCTCTAATCTTCGTTTGATTTTAAACTATCCTTACTTAATAATCATTCAAGTGATAAAAACTATATTTAGTCCAGCTTATTATAAGTTTACTAAGGACTTGTACCCTATCAAACAATAAGGATTTACTCCAATAATTGCGCGTTTCTATTTCGTTTTCCATAATCTCTGAACTCGGATAAAACCGTTTACTCCAAGAGGCGTAAGATCGGGACAGTCAGTACTGATAATTCCTCCGATGAAGACGGTAAAAACACATCAGACGTTGATTGTTTATTTTTTAAGGATGAATTTTCTAATTTAAATAAAAAAGAAGATTTAATCTGATGTAAAATCTGTCTTAGCTGTGGCCACGAAAGCTGCAGTGGCGCGGAGGAAGAAGACAACTGCTTTACATGGGAATTTTGAGACTAATATTCTTAAATTGTCATATAAAATAAAAATTATTGCAACTTTTCCATTGAAAATCGTAATGAAACTGTGACTTTTCTGGAAAGATATATTGCATTGCGATAAACAGTGAATATTTTTATAAAGTTTGATAATCTCTATGTCGAGTAGTTTAGCTCCAACAGGCCTTCGAACGTTACTACCCGGTTTTACCCCACTTTCTCCTATTATTTTCACCTTTCCACCATTACGAAAAAAATCTACATGCAATAAACAAATTCATACTTACACTAAGCCAGCAATCTGTGACATTTATTTTTTTTCCACTGTTGCAAAAGTCTTACTGTGGGTGTATGGTGTAAACAGTCCAACACGCAGAATAATGGAGAATGAAGGTTTATTTACAAGTATGCAGGAAAACACGTAGGACAGGTACAGGAAACAATACTTCTTGCACAGATTACCAATGTAAACAGACACCAATTCACAGGTAATGACAGTTCAGCACTTTGTTATCTAACAACACAAACCGTCAGCAAATAGCTAGTAACGACAATAACTGCACTTTCAATAGCGCTCAGCTCACCAGCTTCCTAGCTCGCACTGCGGACGATCCCAGTCGATCAACACCCCGTTATCCAAGCGCTTTCCTTATATAGTCTCCTGCGGCAGGCCGTGACATCACATGGAATCTTCTAGTACATTCAAGCCTATCTCCTCTACTAATAGAGATATTGAGAAGATTCCAGCACAATTTAGATCCCATATTTCGTCTCCAAATTTGTTGCCAAGTCACCAAGTTTGCCGCCAAGGTCAGGGGTCCAGGTCTGGCCGCTGCTGGTCATTCCATACTTACCGGTGTAAAACTCTCTTCCCAACCATAAGACTCACATTGCTGGGAAGCGACTTTCCATGTTTGTAACACCATCTTTCCGTTGAGAAACACTGTGGTATTTTCTTGAATCTACTTGCATTATTTGCAAACTTCGTCTAACTTCTTTATTATTATTTATCATTTATGTTTCTAATTACTCATTATGTTTGCTCATAGCATTTTATTACATTTATATTCACAGTTGTGTTTTGTATTGTATTACTTTTATTGTATTATTTTATTTATATTTTTTGTATTGTATTACCTAATTTTTTGTATTATATTACATTCTAATATTTTGTATTGTATTACTTTAATATTTGAATTGGAATTTTTCTTCCCGCCGATTCGTCACACGTTTTACACCCTTTGGGTAAGCAGGGTCGGCTTGGGAAATAAAAAATATGACTTCGTTACTGTTCAAAATAATCGCATGATATCTTATTGATACATTTGGCAATAAATTAAGATTCTTTGGCAGAATATTTACTTGAAGCCATAATGTATAGTGTATTCTTACGTATTAGCGGAGAGCGTAAAAGATAAATTAAATACAAATATACAGGGTGTCCTCTCTTATCGTGGGCCAATAACTATTTTCTAAAACGTTAGAGAGATAGACATATTTTCGATTGGTAAAATGCTGTAAAAGACGTCAAGAGTTGTACTTTTTATTGTTTGAGTAATCACCCCTCCAAGTGCCCAATTATTTTCATCTTTTAGCTTTCAGATTAAAAAACTTAGCTTTTAAAGTGAATTAACCTCTGTTTCTGCATTTAATCCGGAGACAAAAAGCAGTCTTTTCTAACTTTAACTTAGACGGGCTATGGGCTGCAATGGTGAGCCGCTCTGTTGGCACGGAGCCAACTGAACGAGAAAGAGAAGCTCTTTTTAATATATTTTTCTTTTTTCGTAATTACCACACAAAGTGGTAATCTTATTGGCTGCTTATGGGTTTTGGTTTCGGTTTGTGTTGCGTCGACAGAAACACATCTGGTTGATTGATTATTTGCTTTCTCTTGATAGAAGGCTAGATTTCTATTGAAGAAGATATTCATTTTTGGAAGAGTGTTATCGAGTGAAGTGGGCGAAGAGGGAAGTGTGTATGTCTAGCTCTGATTTTTTCTCTCGTCAGCAGAATCGTCACATCAACATTCACCTAACTTCCTGTTTGCAGAACTAGTAATAAATGTCATATGCTGGTTATTTAATTTGCTTGAAAAGCAGGAAATTTCATATTTGGCTTTGGAATGAAAAATGTGGCCTACTGAAATATAAAGTAGCTTTTTAAAAATGTATTATCTTGATAAATATTATCTTGAAGCCCTACTCGTTTCTGAGCTCACGAGCCGCCACGGTATGACGCCATAAAACTAGACTGGCATCCCAGACCACTATAGGTTTCGTTATATATGAGGGATATATTCAGAAAAATATAGAATGTATTTCATCCATTTGTCATTTTAATAAATAGTACTTGTCACAAGTTTGTGATTTAAAGCAAAATATTTTATGAAAGTTCCTTTTCACTAACTATTCCCTTCTGGCACTGCCAGTAAACAAAGTTTTGGAATCTTGCCGAATGAATTAAATCTGTTTACGCGTTTTCTGCAGTTCAATGAAACTTTAATCATACATTACATGTTTTAATGTATGTAAACTTTGTTATCTTAATGGAAAATTTGGCATTTCCAAAAAAATGTTTTTCAAAGACGGCACTGTGAGGAAAGGAATTCTCCAAAAATAAATAGATTTGAAATTGTCATCCATGAATAAGTATTTACATGGTTAAAACTCAGCAAACATAAATAATGTGAATATCAGAAGGTTCAAAAACATTTCTAAATCCATGGATGCGTTAATGATATAAAATATTTCCTATTTTTGCATGCTTTTATTTAACAAGTCTCGCTGCATGTAAGATGGAATTGGAATTTTGTGTAGGAATTTTACAATCGTATTTTCATTGATTTTTTTTATGTTCGAGAATTCTGAAATTGTTTTCATGAGTGTGCTCTTGAAGGTAATATCGTATTTTTATATCTTCAGGATTTAAATTTCAATTAATTGTTTTAATTTAATGAAATTTTAATTTCATATGAGTGGCGCCATGTCTTAGTGAAACTGAGAATTAATTATTTAATTTAACTGAACGTATTTATATGATCGCCTCACGCTTTTACGATTTTGTTATTAGGTCCATATTTTGATAAAAAAAATTATTTTACGAATAAAAGAGTATTTGTAAATAATAATTATTATTTTAGTTTTGTTATTCTAAACATAATTTATTCTGTGATGGATTTATCATATTCACATTTTGCTACGAAGTTGCAAAAGTTCATAGGGAGAAGCCTAATAATTATAAACCTTAGTCAGTTAAGAAAAATGATTTGTCAACCCTCAGTAAACTTCCAAAATGCACCAGCATGGAGAAATTTGAGATATTTATTTATTCGCATACGCCGGCACATTAATAAATAAATAAATATCTCAAATTTCGCCATGCTGGTGCAGATTAGGAAGTTTACTGAGTGGTTGACAATTCATTTTTCTTAGGAATACGTATGAACATCTAATTAGATGTCGATTGATTGTGGTCTCCGACCATGGAGCGTCCTGGCACGCTCGTGGTATCTGGTAAAAGGAAAGGAGGGCGTGCAGAGACGCTCTCCATCTCGAAGAAAAGCGCCGAAGCGAATGTGCTAATTAAATGATAAAAGACTTGCTTTGTATTGTACATTGTTTTAAGATTGCATACTATTTTAGGGTTAATTACATTTCAGAAATAACCACCTTTCTTATAACACAACCTATCAATATGACATGGTTTCCATAAAGAGGGAAAAAATTAAACAGTTTTGCAATAATATGAGATTCTGACAATGTGGTTTTCATATAGCATTATTTAACGAACTTTGAAATTTCTGGTATCGCGCGAATTGTTTTGATTCTTCTGTGAATTTTGCTTTCGCTTTGCATCGGTTTTGTTACCAGATGTAATGAATTAATCGTATTGCGGGAGGGCTTAATGCATAAAAATTTGAAATATTCCGAAAAAAATCAAGTTATAGCAAGGTTTTAATTACGATTTTAATATTTTAACGTTCCTCCCATTGGGGTCTCAGGAAGGAAATTGATTCACACGCCAAAACGCCAAAGAACTTGGTATGGGAGATCCTCTATATCTCTGTAATCTCCGGTCATCTAGCAGGCCATGCCATCTGTGGAATGGTTTCTCTCTCCAGATAAAACCGCACCAATCATGCTATATGCGGGAGGGTGTTATCGTCTATAAATATCGCGTCGGTACTCATTACAGCGATAAAAGGCCACACAAGAGGGTGTAGGATTTCGTCGCGATATCGGACAAGCTGTGACAGAACCACCAGCGAACACGTAGAGGTCGGTTCGCGGTTCGGCTGTTCATTGCTAACCCTGCCCAGACACCTCTGTAATGGTCTCTTTCGAAGATGTTTGGCGCCGAATAGCGTATCCCTGGCTCTCGCCATATCATTGCCCTTCGGAAATTGTTCTGGATGTTAAATCGAGACTTATCCGTAAAGAGTACGTGACCCCATTTCTCTGGTATCCAACTGCGATGTTCACGGGTCCAATGTAACCGCGCTCTGACGTGCGCTGGGGAGAAAGGCACACAAACAACAGGTCGTCGTGCGAACATTCCTCCTTCATGCAATCTGCGCGACACAGTTTGGCGGGATATGGGCCTTCCTGCAGCAGCAGAGAGCTGCGACGCCAGCTGTCGCGCTGTTAGTGCAACAAGTAGCGATCATATGCCGTTGTGGTGATTCTCCGGCGTCCAGACGCACGTCTTCTACTGGCGTTTTGATTCCTTTGGTAATGGTTCCACAGCCTATGGCTGACACTACGATGCATTTCAGCTCTCTAGCAACAGCAGATTGTCTTGCTCCAGCTTGCAACATACCGACAGCCCTCCAACGCATCTCATCGTGAAAATGGTTTTTTCTACTCATGCTTTCCGCTTTGGTTATCACGGATTGCGCGGAACTATCGCTGCTTGCGAACTGAAGCATAGGTCCGTCAAGTCCCTTTTCTAAGGTGTTGCGGTGTGACCGCGGAATTGCGTTTTATGCTAATTTTGGTTGCCTATTCGGAGATGCAACCTCTACCTCATATGTAAATTGTGTGTTTTAATTCACCATTTTGCTTGTGTTCTGCGTCTTTTCGCGTTTGTTGCTTAGTTTTTGAGCAGAAGTGTAATATGGATAAGGAATTTTCTTCAATGTTTTAGAATAAAATATTGTATTCTCAAGCGTGCAAACAAAGTAAAAAAGATGCAGCCTCAAGCGAAAAATGTCAATTAATTGTAATTTTTCATCAGCACTCAGGCTGCCATCTATATGCTGTAAATTGATTTAATAAAATTTTCAAACTGTAGCCTATTGGCAACAACAGACATTAGAGCTTCAGTCGTATTCTCAAGATTCTAGAAGACAAAATTCGGTATTTTGCTTAAAGGCAACACTGGGCATTTAGGGGTTGACATAAAAGAAGGGTGGCTAACATTCCAGGGCTTCACTGAAAACCCTTTAGGTCAATTCGGTCTTGAAAAACAAATTTTTTTCGACTGAATAGCTTTTAATGAGCGTTTCCTGCTAATGAGCGGAAAAAAATCGATTTGCGTTTCACAAATGACATCCCCAATTTCTAGAACTCCTTTCATTAGGGTTGTATGCGTTTTCATTTTGTTCTGAAGGGATATTTTTTCCTCTTTCGGTTGGCATGTCATTTAAATTACAAATATGTACACTACTGGGATCATTGTGAATCTTAAATAAATGCAGTTTTATTATGATGTTGTACTGGGAAAAAAACTAATCTCGATCGGGCACGTCCGTATAACACACAATAGGTGTCTGTACTGCACTGTTCAATAATAGTAGTTCCAAAAGTAAATAGGGGTGTTATGGATGTTATAATTTATCTGCCTTTATGCTTATAGGTATGTTCTTAAAAACTTTTATTTCGGAAATATACTTTCACACATTTTGCCACGACAATCGCTGATACCAATTTTTTGAATATATCTTTAAAAATACTGAAATCATTTGAAAATACCGGAAGATAAACAATTAGATATTTCAGCAAAAATGATGTAATTCACTAAAAGTAATGATGCATTTCAGGTATGTTCTTAAAAACTTTTATTTCTGAAATCTGCTTTCACACATTTTACCACGACAATCGCTAAGACCAATTTTCTGAATATATCTTTAAAAATACTGAATATTTACTGAAATCATTTTTGCTGAAATACATCATTACTTTTACTGAATTACATCATTTTT
>BGPR01002473.1:58101-75927 GCA_013235015.1 Araneus ventricosus | reverse complement strand
CACGTATCCACGGAAATAACCACGAAGGAGAGACTTGTTTGCAACGATATCCCCACTTTTTCTTTTAAGCATCCTAAAGAAGGTCAGTAATTAATTTTATAAGTCGAAAATTAAAATTAATGGATATTAACAATATTAATTACGATATCGTTTACCTGTGCCTGTCAGGCTCATTGCTCCCGAACTCTCTGGTGTGGATATTGCCTGACGCAGACGGAGGGTTAACTTTAATAAAGAACATAAGTGTAGCCTACAAAGACAGTTTGAAATTAGTTTTACACTCAAAACATTCAGACTTACGTACTGCAATTAGATGCAAAATATTAACGGATGTTTATAGCTTAACTGAAAAAATCGTTATCCGAAACGGCTTCCCACACCCTTTTAGTTCGGTTAGCCGATGTTGTACTGTATCCGTAAGTAAATGCTTCCAGTTGCTGAACTAATCATTATTTATATTATTTTCTTTGCCTTAGAATTTAAATGACAAGAATGAAATGATAGCTTCTAACTTTCTCTCTCAACAACTATTAACTTTTAAAAAGGGAAATACACATGAAATAAGTACAGTCGGAGCAGAAAGTATCCAAAATTATTTTCTTGCAATTACTGAACTTCTAATTGAAATATAATAAACTGCTCCGTCGTGGATTGGAATCGCCTCCGGGATTTTTTGGGTGTAGACCGTTCAGCCGCGCATGCGTGCAATAGTCAGTAATCGACGGTAAAGTGGAAATAGTGGAATGCATAGTTATGGGACACGTTTATCTTGATACGCTGGAAAACTTTGCTGTTCCACAAATTCCATCGGGCTTCCTGTTCCGACAGGACGAATCTTCTCCGTACTATCATGAAGATGCTACCGTGTTTTTGAATGGGAAATTCCCAGGAATTTGTATAGAAACTATCGGATGGAATGCTATGGTATTCCACAAATTCCATCGAACAGGACCGACTTCTCCGTACTATCATGAAGATGCTACCGTGTTTTTGAATGGGAAATTCCGAGGACTTTGGATCGAAACTATCGTATCGGAAACTATGGTGTTCCACAAACTCCATTGGGTTTTCTGTTCCAACAGGACGGCTCTTCTCCGTACCATCATGAACATGCTACCGTGTTTTTCAATGGGAAATTCCCAGGATTCTGGATTGGAAGAGGAGACCCATTTGCTTCTCCACCAATGTCCTTGAATTTGAGTCCATTATACTTTTTTGCCAGGGAATTCATTACATCCGTTGTCTATAACAAAAAAATAAAACCACGGATGAATTGAAAATGCATATCAAAAAGCAATTCCTTTAATAACTCCTGATATACTAAGAAACACTAGGAGAAAACTCGATTGTGTGTGTGTGTAGTTTAGACAATTGTCATATTGCAAAAAGTACGCGGATCGAACTGTATTGATATTAGAAACACTTATTGAGATGTCCTTTTTGGTTAAGTAACTATTTTAAAATTCTCTGGAGTTGTTCTATAATTGCAAGCAATTACTTTTGGACACTTTTAACTTGGACACCCTGTACTTCGGTTTTCAATGGATTTTCAGTCATAATATTAAGTTCGGCGGGAAAATAATTTTTACTGCTTCAAGCATCATACTGTTTTACTATTGAAGCTCAATTTTAAAAGTCTTGTCTCTTTCAACGTAGAAATCGTGTCAATTACTCCGGTACCATGGTAGTCTGATGACAAGGTTTCGGCTTCGAGATCGGTGGTTTTCAAGTTCGAAACCCAATTCCAACAAAAATACGACATGTGTGTTGGAACAATGTTCTGCTCACACATAATCCAGAGATGGTTTAGAAGACTTCCTAGATTTGGTGCACTTCAACTCTGACGTCAAATCAAATCGAGGTCAAAAGTTTAGAGGGTTAATAAACATTTTGGCCACATAATATGATTTTAATAAAATTTGTTACTAGATGATAGTGATATCCCAACTAGTAACGCTGGCATGAGTCCTCACGAAACTTTACTGTGAAACAAAACTTAAATGTCCCAATTTCTTATTTAAATCCACGAAAAATGTCTCATTTTATAGTAAAAGGTTATATTTATAAATAGTTAAAGGATATGAGATTCGAAATTTAAATATATGTTATTCATACTAGACGTGGTAGTCTTTTAAAGTCTTAATAAATTTTGTGGAATACCCAGCAGTTTCGCATCCTTAAATTTCTCTTTAAAGTTTTGGCATAGGATGAAACTGTAATGTCTAATCATTCTTAAGAATACTAATGGAACAATATTCTGCTCACACATAATCCAGAGATGGTTTAGAAGACTTCCTAGATTTGGTGCACTTCAACTCTGGCGTCAAATCAAATCGAGGTAAAAAGTTTAGAGGGTTAATAAGCATTTTGACCACATAATGTGATTTTAATAAAATTAGTTACTAGTGTTTCGAGATAGTAATATCCCAACCAGTAATGCTGGCATGAGTCCTCAGGAAACTTTACTGTGAAGCAAAACCTAAAAGTCCCAATTTCTTATTTAAATCCAAGAAAAATGTCTCATTTTATAGTAAAAGGTTATATTTATAGATAGTTAGTGGATATGAGATTCGAAATTTAAATGTATGTTATTCATACTAGACGTGGTAGTTTTTTTAAAGTCTTAATAAATTTTGTGGAATAACCAGCAGTGTCTCATCCTTAAATTTCTCTTTAAAGTTTTGGCATAGGATGACACTGTATTGTCTAATCATTCTTAAGAATACTAATGGAACAATATTCTGCTGATCCATAATCCAGAGATGGTTTAGAAGACTTCCCTAGATTTGTAAATTAATGAATCTTCCGTTAAGTGGAAAGCATCATGTGATTTGATAAATGGTGTAACTTTTCGGAGAAATCATCGATGAACAAAACAGAAATTCAGAGCTATGTTGTTGAACATTTAAAGGTTTATCGGTTAGGCGGTGCATCATGTTTTCTAATGATGCAATGGCTGTATCATTAGATATATTTATATTTCCAACAACAACTATAATTACAAAACAACAATTTATACTAATATCCTTAACAATAAGACAAAGATCACTGAATGCATTTTATGCGTCTAATGGGTCGATAACATTAAATGGGCGTATTTCTTTCATTTCCTCTCCGTATAAATAATGTGACATACATTTCTGAAACAAATAAAACCATTTATCTGGTGGATGTTTTCTTTTGAAAGCAATGCTGACTTTTTAAAGATACAACAAAAGCTATGATTATTTTTTTTATTTAAAATTTCATTTAACCGATGCAGTTTACTATCTATTTAGTTTTATCGAAAACTATTTTAAGATCGAAATTTCTACAATGCTATCTGTTTTCCAAGTGAGTTAATAAAAATAACTTCTTATATATGCTTGTTTTATAAATTTGCAACGTGTTTGAAATTACAATAAACTGGTTACAGGAAATATCAGAATTGCACAACAAACGTAATTGGGCATGTCGTTTAAGATATGACTGTATGAGCCCCACATTTCTTATAGTAAAATGCGTTATGGATTCAAAATTTTAGTTGGCGCGGCGCATTTCACGTTCATCATGTGAATATAAAATCAATCCATTTCTGTACCATAAGAAGAAAATTAATTGTTCCACACTTGTAGAAGACGCGGGTCTGACGCAGGAGAATCACCACAACGGCAGACGATCGCTACCATTGCAATGCCAGACGCCGGAGGACACCAGCGCGACAGCTGGCGTCGCAGCTCTCTGCTGCTGCAGGAAGGCCCATATCCCGCCAAACTGTATCGAGCACTGCATGAAGGGAGGACCGCTTGCAGGGACCCGTGAACATCGCAGTTGAGCATCAGAGCAGTGGGTCACGTACCTTTTTACGGATGAGAGAGTCCTTCGACGGTCCAGAACGATTCCCGAAGGGCAGCATATGGCGGTAAGCCAGGGCACGCCATCGGGCGCAAAACACCGGTCGAAAGAGACCATTACAGGGGTGGCGGGTTACTTGTCTGGGCAGGGTTAGCAACGAACAAAGAAACTGACCTCTGCTATTCGCTGGAAGTTCCGTCACAGCTGTCTCGATATCGCGAAGAAATCCCACACCCCTCTTGTGTGGCCTGCCGTTATGAGTACCGACGATATTTATGGATGATAACACCCGCCCGCAGAGTACCGATTGGTGCGGGAGTTATCTGAGTGAAACCATTCCGCAGAGATGACGTAACTGCTAGATGACCGTACCTGAATCGCATAGAGTACGTGTGGACATGGTTAAAAGATTTGTATTGCAGGTCGCAGGCCACCAGGCACCTCCACTAGCTCCAACAAGTTTTTTTACTACAGAAACGAGCATTACCACATACCAAAGCCATCAACGACACCTATTTCCGCAATGCCCACGTTGTCAAGTACGCATTTCACCTAGAGGGTATCAAAAACCTGTTATTAGTGTGTGGTTCCCATTGCACATTCTGCCTACCACTCTCGGCTGTCGCCCTGACGGCCGTAATATATGTGTTTTTATTTGTTCTTACTTTATTGTTTCATTATGTGGTCTAGTAATGCCACACCTACCTGTGTACAACTTTCACGCATATCCATTAAATAGTTTTTTGTTTTATTCCTGAGTTTTATTCTTTGTTGCTTTAATTCTTGGAGCAGGAGTGTATTAATGATTAAAATTATCTGTGTTTGACATAGAATCTTATCCAGAATTTTTTCTGAAGCTCCAGTGTTGTCAGTTGAAAATAAAATACAGTTTTAACCATAAACCCATTTCTAGAAATGTATTGATTTTATAATATATTTTTCCATGTTTTATTCAAAAAATTAAAGTCAATAAAACATTTTAAAATAAGTTTTAAAAAAAAATCGGGCTTTTAAGAGTAAACTGTTCGAAATGTTTCGCTACATAAACAAACTTGGATCTTAACATCTCTATACATTTGGTATTAAGAAATAGGGAACCTTAATATCATAAATATATTAAGCTTAATTAACACTAAATGTTAAAAATTGGTTTTAAAAGGTTAATTAATTAATAAATTTTGGCACAAGCACTTAATGCTGAGAACATGAATATAAAGATTCAGCTTCCTACTGATCTGAAATAAAGTTATTTTATAATGATTCAAAGATGGTTGTTTCTAGTTTAAAAGTAATCGTCTTATGGAGGTCCGCTATTTTTCTTCATCCTTCGATCGAACCAAGCAAATAATCAGACAAGTGGTAGAGTGTGGGGATGCTCGGCGGGTGACGCGAGTCTCTAACCATAACCTCAACTACTGCCGTCGCCAGCTGGCCAAGCTCAGCTGAACATGGTAGGAATTGACGCCCCGCCAAGTGCCAGCTGTATAGTGTTATGTTATTCGGTTTGTTCAAGCAGAAGAAGGTCGGAAGATGACCAATGCAGCTACTTCTTTGGTCAGACTTTTTTTACGACGTCTGCTAAGAGCCACGAAGGATGGAGTTGTCCCTATTCATGACAACGCCTGCCCTCACAATGCTGTTGCAACCCAGCAGCTTCTGAGCAGTTAAATGGAACGTCTGATCACACGGCGTATAGCCCCGACTTAGCGACGAGTGATTTCATCTCTTACCCTGAATTGAAAAACTGGCTAGAGACCAGAGTCGGAAAAAATGAGAGATTCAAAGCAATGCTAAGAACCATCTCATTATCATTTGCGGCACCTAAGAGGGAATCAAACCTGGTCCACCTATATGACAAATGCCGGCTATTAGGTCAGAAAAGTAACTATGTTTTGAACATAACTTGGTAATGAATTCATTTTATTCTCTATTCTTGTCTTTTATGGTCCATCGGAGGTTAAAAAAAATGGACGTCTTATTATTTCAAAAAAAAATATAGTTGAGTATAAGCAATACCTACTAAATGTTCACAATTAGCTGTCACTGGAATTGCCTTTTCAGTATAAACCTTATCAAATTCTTGCAGTTTAAAGGTGTTATTTATTCAAATAAATGGGAGAGTTCTACCTTCGACTGGCAACTTATACTTAACTTTATCATATAGTGCAAAGAATTGATCATATATTAAAAAAATATCTCTTCCCCTTCAGGGAATTATCCGAAATTTGATGCAGATCTATAAATTTCACCCTGAATATAAACAAAATTTCAACCAACCTATTTTCATTTTGATATACTGAATACAGACGAGCAGAAGTAATTTTGAAAACCTTTCTGAAATCTCGAGGTTGAATTTTTGACGTTTTCAATATTTTCTCTTTGTGTGTTTTGAAAACGAGTAAAATATATTTAGAATACGAGGGCACTAAAAAGAACGGATGAAGCATTTTCATTATTTATGCTTATAAGTTAAATAGTTATCAAATTATATTACAACTTAATATTATAAACTATTATAATGAGATTGGTAACGCATAAATTGTAAAATGATGAGAGGGCTGACCTTTTCAAACAGCCGGCTGATTTTAAAGGCGTAGGACCACTTCACCTGCGTGACCCCTTTTGTTTCGACGTTTCAAGTTTTAAGTTAAATAAGTTTTTTTTGAACTTCTGTTGTTACCCTTTATCTCTAAAATAAGATATTAGTTATGATTTAACATGTAGTTACTGAGATATAGAGAATCGATCACCAATTCATGCGTATTTTTGCCCAACTTACAACTCAGTAATCAAGGAACTACAACCAATTTTCAATTTTGTAACTGCTGTTACCCCTTTATCTCAAGACAATAGTTATGTTTTTTTACCGTATGTAGTTACAGAGATATAGAGGATCTCCCATACCAAGTTTTGTGTTTGGGGTGTGAATCAATTCTTCCTGAGACCCCAATGGGAGGAACGTTACACATTAAAATCATAATTAAAAGCTTGTTATAACGTACTTGAATATTTTACATTTTATGCATTAAGCCCTCCCGCAATACGATTAATTCATTACATCTGGTAACAAAACCGATGCAAAAGTGAAAGCAAAATTCACAGAAGAATCAAAAACAATTGGCTCGATATGAGAAATTTCAAAGTTCGTTAAATCCCAAGTATATGAAAACCACTTTGTCAGAATCTCTCGTATTATTGCAAAACTGTTTAATTCTTTTCCCTTTATAGCCATTGATAAGTTGTGTTATAAGAAAGGTGGTTTTTCTTGAAATATACTCAACCCTAAAATAGTATGCAATCTTTAAAACAATATACTACAAAGCAAGACTTTATCGTTTAATTAAAGACATCCGCTTCGGCGCCTTTCTTCGAAATGGAGAGCGTCTCGCACGCTTTCCTTCCTTACCAGATACCACGAACGTGCCAGTATGTCTACGGTCGGAGACCACAACCATCGATATCTTAATTCGTTCATATGTATTCCTAAGAAAATAAATTATCATCAACTCAGTAAATTAGTTAGAACAGTATTTATGAAATTTTACTTATTTATTTTATTAATGTGCCGGTATGCGAATAAATAAATAAATATCTCCAAATTTCTCCATGCTGGTATGCTTACTGAGGGTTGACAAATCATTTTCATTTTAACTGACTGTGGTTTATAATTATTAGGTTTCTCCCATGAACTTTGAAACTTCGTAGCAAAATGTGAATCTGATAAATCCACCACAGAACAAATTATGTTTAGAATAACAAAACTAAAATAATAATAATAATAATTCTATAAATGCTCTTGTATTCGTAAAATAATCTTTATCAAAAAAATGGGCCTGATAACAAGATCGTTAAAGTTAGACTGTCATATTATTACATTCAGTTAAATTAGGCCAATTAATTCTCAGTTTCACCAGATGGCGCCACTCATATGAAATAAAAAAAATTTATTAAATTAAAACAATTAATTGAAAACTTAAATTCTGAACATATAAAATACGATACATTGCCATCAAGAACACACCTTCATGAAAACAATTTCAGAATTCTCGTACATCAAAAAAAAGTCAATGAAAATATGATTGTAAAAAAATTCCTACAAAATTACAATTCCATCTTACATGAACCGAGGCTTGATAAATAAAAGCAGCCAACTAGAAAGTTTTTTTATATCATTAACGAATCCATGGACTTAGAAATGTTTCTGAACGTTCTTGATATTCACACATTATTTATATTTTGCTGAGTTTTAAAAACATGTAAACACTTATTCATGGGATGACAATTTCAAATCTATTTATTTTTAAATTCCCTTCCTCACAGTGCTGTCTTTGAAAACATTTTGGAAATGCCAAATTTTCCATTAAGATAACAAAGTTTACATACATTAAACATGTAATGTATGATTAAGTTTCCTTGAACTGCAGAAACGCGTAAACAGAATTCATTCGGCAAGATTCCAAAATCTTTTGTTTGATTGGCAGTGCCAGAAGGGAATAGTTAGTGAAAAAGAACTTTCATAAAGTCATTTTGCTTTTAAATCACAACCAGACAAGTACTATTTATTAAAATGACAAATGGATGAATACATTCCCAGGTTTTTCTGAATATATCCCCTCATATATAACGAAACCTATAGTGGTCTGGGATGCCAGTCTAGTTTTATGGCGTCACCGTGGCGGCCTCGTGTGAGCTCAGAAACGAGTAGGGCTTCAAGATAATATTTATCAAGAGAATATAAAAGCTCCTTTATATTTCAGTAGGAACAAAAGTTTTTCATTCCAAAGGCAGATATGAAATTTTAGCTTTTCAAACAAATAACCAGCATATGACATTTACCACTAGTTTTACTAACAGAAAGTTAAGAATGTTGATGTGACGACGGGTTGACGAGAGAAAAAATCAGAGCTAAGACATACACACTTCCCTCTTCGCCCATTAATTTCACCTGATAACACCCCTTCCATTAATGAATATCTTCTTCAAAGAAATTAGCCTTTATCAAGAGAGCAAAATCAATCAACTGGATGTGTTTTTGTCGACGCAACACAAAAACCGAAACCAAAAAACCAAAAACCCATAAGCAGCCAATGAGATTACCACTTTGTGTGGGAATTAGGAAAAAAAAGAAAAATATATTTAAAAGAGCATCTCTTTCTCATTCAGTTGGCCTGTGCCAGCATGGCTCGGCATTGCAGCCCATAGCCCGTCTTATGCAAAGAAAAGGTTGTTGTTTCAGATTAAATGCAAAACAGGTTCATTCACTTTAAAAGCCAGTTTTTTAATCTGAAAGCTCAAAGATCAAAATAATTGGGCACTTGAGGGTAGCTACTCAAAACAATAAAAGTATAACCAGACGCGTTTAGAGACCTAGAAATCAACAGCTAGACTAGTATCACTATAATGAATTTTATTTTGAAATTACTCGATAATTTCATAATTTTGGATTAGAAAATAAGGTAATGATTTATATACATAATAGTCAGGATATCATACGGAGTGTAATTACAGGATGAAAGAGACAGCCTCACAGGTTGAAATGCCAATCACCAAAAGCAACGGCTCTACTTAAAATCTATCGGAAAGTTCAACAAGTCCCCGCGAGCATCCGCTCACCTTGGAATGAAATCCCGCAATAGCTCAGATAATGAGAGCTATGCTCTCATGAAAGTTAAATACACAGCTAACGTTCTCACAGTTTACAGTGCTACAGTTACACAACTGGCTTCCACGGGACCCAGTTACTTCGAAAACCGATCCGAAGGTCCACTGGAATAACGATCCTACAGATCAAACCAATCAAGAGGTGATCGTCGATCGAAAACCAACTTCCTTTTTAATCTCCCGTCGCAGCTAAACTGCTCTTGGTGGCAACCTCCAGTTCCTGCGACGGTTGGCTAAGAATTAGATGACACTGCTGGTGGGATGACTTCCTTCCACCTCAGGCGATTGATTTATGTCCATTGACAGTCTCGGCTATTAAAGGTCTGGGCTATGGATAGTCTCAGTGACTGAGAAAGGACATCCATCACTTCTTAAATTGGGAGTTCTGAAAAGGTTTGTGTACCAAGTGTTACTAGATCCATAGGCGTTCATCTGTCAGGCATGGAGTGAAAAAAGACCCTTGTGTGACTGCTCCATTGTTGGAGCTCCTGACAGTCCAGGTGGCTACTTTGAGAGGTCGATTTGAACAGGTGGTCTTGGAATCTTCACAAACCTTGACGTCTTTACAGCATTTTACCTTCAATTGAAAATAGTATGTCTATCTCTAATTTTTAGAAAATATTATTAACATGAGAGAGTACACCCTGTATATTTCATTTAATTTATCTTTACGCCTCCGCTACGTAAGAATACACTATCCATTATGGATCCAAGTAAATATATCGCCAAAAATCTTAATTTATTACCAAATGTATCAGTAAGATATCATGCAATTATTCGAGCAGTAACGAAGTCATTTTTTTTATTGCCCTTGGTATCGACCCCCATATTTACGCAAAGGGTTTAAAAATGTGTGACACTTGCCGGAAGAAAAATCTAATCCATTAAAGTAATACAATACAAAAAATATAAGTAAAATAATACAATAAAAGTAATAACACAAAGTAACTGTGAATATAAATATAATAAAATAATTACCTAAGCAAACATAATAAGTAATTAGAAAACCATAAATAATAAAATAACAAAGGAACGAAGTCGCAAATAATGCAGATTCACGAAAATACCACAGTGGTTCCTGCTACCAGAAAGATGGAAAACAACGCCACAGATTGTTGGTTTAATGGCATGAACGGTTCATTGCATGTAGATTTTTTTTGGTAACATGGAAAGGTGAAAGTAATAGGGAAAGTGGGGTGGTAAAATGTGAAAATAATAGGGGAAAAGATGGGTAAAATGGGTAAGTAACGTCTGAGGGCCTGTTGGAGCTAATGTAAACTATCTGACAATAGAGAGCTCCGTCAAATTTTATTAAAATATCACATTGTTTATTTCATTTCTTCCAGAAAAGTTACAGTTTCACGCGATTTTCTATGGAAAGCTGCTATCATTTTTGTATATATGACAATTTAAGAATACTATTACAAAATTCACATACGAATCTGTTGTCTTCTTCCTCCGCGCCACTGCAGCTTTGTAAGCACAGCTAACACAATTCTTACATTGATTAAAATTTATTTAAATTATAAAATACATAATTGCAAAATATAAACAATCAACGTCTGATGTGTTTTACCGTCTTCATTTGAGGAATCATCAGTATTGACTGTCCTGGTCTTTTACGCCGCTTGGAGTAAACGATTTTACCCGAGTTCAGAGGTTATAAAAAACGCGAAATAGAAACGCGCAATTATTGTAACTATTGTTTGATAGGTATGAATCGTTAGTAAAACGTATAATGCTATAAATATAGTTTTTATAACTGTAAATGACATAAGTAAGGATAGTTTAAAATCAAACGAACATTAGAGTTGGCATCTTAAAATAAATAAAACTTCACAGACGCAGTGAATTCAACAGCTACAATACGCCACTACGACTGTTCCTTTTTCTTGACTAGTAGAGTGTGTAATTCAGCATCTATCTGCTAGATAGAAAACAATAGCCAGAATCAGTGGTACACGGTTTTATCCCATTCTCCCACACTACCGCAAATTTAGAATTGTTCACTGTTTTGTTGATTTTAACTCACAGAATACAAAAAAGTCGTTATATTTCATTACTGGGGCTTTGTAGCCTTCAAAACAATTATTTATAACGATTTTGAAATTCATATGTTTGAGAAATTTGCTATTTTGATTCATTTTTGAAAGAAACAAAATCATAATATTTACTAATCGGCTTAATGGAACCACAAAGAATCCTGCCTGTCTTAGCATCCTGGTACAACCAAGGACTGGTCGCCCTGAAATTAACGCGGGCTCTATGGACGAAAAGCATAATAGCCCACATTACGACCTGCATATGAACCCCCACCCCTATTTGTAAGGATAATGGGTACATCCTCGAAATGGTCCAGAGGAGCAGCACTGGAATTATTGTACCCACCAGGGAAGCGGGAGACCCTCGCTTATCGGGTGGCTATCCTTGTATTTAGTACTCCCCGCCTCCCTGCCATGGGGTTCGGCTAAGTATAACATAAAATTTCACTTTTGAAAATTATTGAACCTAGAAAGATTTCGGTAGAATACTTTTTAAATAAAAAAAAAAGTTACGTATATGGGAGCAAGTCTTCTATAGATTCTATGGCCAGACTCATGATGATAGTTAGATATGAAGCTAATGTACCTAAATACAAAAAGCTCCGATCTGGCTGAAGCAGTACGGAATTTTGGTAAACGTAGCCCACTTAGCACAAATGCAGTCAACTCTTTCTCCAGTACCACTGAAGTGCAGATCTGAGCCACCGCCACCCATAACAAATAAAACAATTACAATATAAAGCAAATAAAAAAACAAAATGAACGCAGCAAAAGTTCCGTTCCAACTCAGGAAGTCAAACGTGAAGACATGAGCTTTTACAATAATAGCGCCTTTTTTTTTCAAAGGCGAATAAAATACTAAGTCAGAAATATCTTGAAGTTTTCAGCTTTTTGGCCAATCGTCTCATTCTTTCACCCTCAAATTTTACATTTTATCAAAATGTGTCCAATGGTCTCAAGTTGTTCACATGGACATTTCCTTCTTGCCGAATAACTTTTGATGCGCACCAAACACCCGTGACTTGTCAGCACTTGTTATAGTAGAAGTCACCGCATAGATGACAGTTAAATTACTATTTATCTATAAAGTAACTCATGATGATAGTTAAATTACTATCATCATGAGTTAGCGTACCATTGATTAAGTAGTCCCATTTCAGTTACATGAAGTCTAATTAGGCACGAGCATCGTGTACTTTGAATCTTAAAACTGATGTAATGACAACACTAATGTATGGACCCTTTCCCCCATTCGCCCATTCCTATTTCGCTGGCATCAAATCAATGAAAGGATGTTAAATCCTTATGGGTTTGAGTACGGTGCCTTTCTCGTGGATCGTTAATATATTGTGGGGATTTGTCCAGTGATCATCCATAAATGAGTGCGCTACCTACACCTGAGCCACCAAGCAATCATTTTATATATTTCTAGAATGGATTCTACCAGAATGATAGTTACCAAAAGTAGATTATTGCCTGTTTTTTTTACTTTCTTGTATACGAAGTTTTACAAAGAGAAAGTATTGTAATCAACAAAAATTCGTACTGAGATTTGACGAATCTCCACGCTTTATACCTCCTGAGTCCGAAAACACAATTTTGAATTATGTCTTGTCTGTGTGTCTGTGAACACGATAACTCGACCTTGCTTAAAGCTAGAGGGATGACATCATATGTGATCTTAGACATAATTGTAGGTTTCATCAAATTTGACAAACTCCGTCCACGGAAGTTTGTCTGTCTTCACATGAACACGATAAGTCAAACTTAAATAGCTAGAGTAGACAAATTTGGATTAATAGTTTTATTATTGTCAAGAAAACAAATGAGTAAAGCAATAAAATCCCATATTTATAAAGTTAATGTTTCAAGACGTATTTTACGGCGTGCATAACCTTCAAATCCTTTGGCGCTACTTTTACTGACTTGGGGAATTTTTCTCGCTTACTTTGACCTTTTCGTATTGCAGCGTTCTGCGAAGACAATATTCACAACACTCGCGGCGCCCAGAAATTTTAGGTGTGGGGTCGGGCAAGGCAACTTTTGTTAGAAAGTATACGAGAAAGTTTAGGGAGATCATCCGCTGGTCTAAATGTGTTTGGATTCCACTGATTTGAAAAGCAGCAAGTTCTCGTCCACGTTGGATCTTTACTGGATTGAACTGGCAACCTTCCGTTCAAGAGTTCGTACCCTACCATCAAGTTAAGCAAGCAACATTTTGTATTTCTAAAACGATTTTTCAAGAAGGACAATTTAATTTTGAAACGAATCTTCAAGAATCATAATTTATTAAAACGAAGATGATGTTTGTTTGGGGAAGAACAAAAAGAAACCATTCTGTGTTTGAAATAAATCCAGTGTTGGCTACAAAGAATGAAAAAGTCATCTATGGACTGAATTCTCTTCAAACATGAAAGTGAATTACTTTTTCAGTAGTTAAGAAAAAAATTTGTAGGGAATTAAAGAGCCCCACTCATCTGCTGCTACTTCTGCACAAACATCGAAATGACTAGAAATCAGACTTTTTTTCTGTCCAGTTTTTAAGTCTTCCTGTTAGACTTAATCGAATCCATCAGATCAAAATATAGGGACAGGCATTTGCGGAACGCAGCCTTTCCGTTACTTTTCTCCTTTTTTTTCTTAATGATATCCTCCTTTCTTCTATAGTTAGTTTTATGTTCCTTTTCAACTATTTTTTTTTGCTTCCTTTGCGACAGAAGAAATTTCATTCTATAATAAAACAGCACTTGATTCTCAAACAAGTTCACCATCCGTAAGTTTGTTTTTCTCGCAAAAAGTAACGAAGAATTTAAACAGACAAGTAAACTATCTTTAAAAGAAAATGAGCAATTTTGGTGTCCGTTTTGCAGCCGTCATTATCAAGGATTTAGAGAGTTTTGTGCTACGAATGCATTATTCTATAATTTATACTTATGTTACTCAACTAAAATAAAATTTTTTCAAAACTAAACTAAAATAAATATTTTTTTGGAAATCGGTACTAACAGTTAATTTAGAAGAGGCGAAAAATTTTCTGCAAAATAAGCTGGTTTTTTTCCGATTAAGATGTGAGAAAGTAATTTTTATTATCTTTTTGAAATGATGACATTAAGATGTTTCCAGGTATTCAAGAAAATGCGATAGCATTAAGAAAATTTTGCATCAACAAAAATATTAAAAAAGCAATTTTAATTTAAAATTTGTAGGCACCCTTTATCCTAATAATACTTTTCAGGGAATGTGGTTTAAATAAACAGTATGTCAAAATAACTTCATATTCTTTACTCTTACATTAAATAGATGCCATGAGCGAAAGGCTATTCCACCAGGAGCAGAATTTTCACATTTATAACACATAATACAGTAAATTCATGCTTATATGATATTCATCAACAGAGCTGCACATTCTTAAGTTTACATTAAAACAGAGATGCCAAGAGCGAAAGCCTATTCCCACCAGGAGCAGAATTTTATTGCATTTATAACACATATAATACAGTAAATTCATGCTTATAAGATATTCTTGTCAACAGAGGTACATCTCCCAAGTTTTAGCATTAAAACGGACGCCAAGAGCGAAAGGTTATTACACCAGGAGCAAGAATTTTGTCACATTTAAACACATACGCAAATCCATGCTATATGATACGTATGCATCAACAGAAAGCTTCACATCCTTATTTTATATTAAAGATTTTCCAAGAGGGAAGGTTGCAAAGGGACACCAAGAACAGAGTTTTATTATTATTGATAGAGAAGACTATAGTGATTGTGCATCTGGCACCTTGATTTTCACATTTTTAGAATTTTCCGAAGGTTCGAACTCCCACCCCTAACATGGGTTTAATATGACCCCAATCACCTTTACAGTGAAGATTCGGCCGTGAGGCAATTAGATCTATCAGGACTGATGAAGAAATAGTGTTCGGCTCATCCCGTTCCACAGATACGAGAACATTTCAGCAAATTGCATCACTGCTTTCTTCAGCACACAGCTACACGCATTACAAAATAGTTATTATTCCCTGGAAGACAGCAATGTTTGTTAAAAAATCTCACCCCACTGTTACGTTATTTTGATTATAGTATCTCGTATTTCCACCAAATTATAAAAATATATGACGATATACTAGTGAAATACTGTGTGTAAATGTGGATAAATTACTTGAATATTGTGAGAATTTATGAGTATTTTAGTAAATAATTTTTTGAGTGAGAATTTATGAGACGTAAGGTACCTTCTTTCATAACTTCAAAGCCAGAGAAGGCAACTTATAGAAGAATTCAGTGAATGTCGTTAATACTGAAAGATATCGGCATTGAAGTGAAAAGAATTTTCTTGCTTTAAGAGAAACAAACTGATTTATGCGTTTTTCCACAAATTGATAATTTTAAACTTGAATTTTCGAATACTCATATAAAATTTAATATGTTGAATACCCAGGCATACTCTTGCACATAAAAAATTCATAATTTAAATTCCTGTTGACTATTACTATCCGAAGATTCAAGTTAAAAAATATCAATTTGCGGAAACCCCTCATCATTTTGTTTTAGAGGGAACCAAAAAATTCTGCTCGTTGCGATGCTGGATATCTTTCTAAATCTTAATGATATTCGACTGGAAATTTTATATGTTGTCCTACATACATGGTTTTGAAATGACGAAAGAAAAAAAAATTACACTACGTACCTCAAATGCGCAGTAAATATTATTTAATGCAAATAATGGTATAGATCTCTAATATTCAAAGCATTTATTCCAAATTTACACACAATACTCTCTAACATATTACTGTTTCGGTAAGTTTCTGTTTATTTGGTGTGGAAAAGAACCTGCATGTTATAAGCACAAAAACATGCTGGAAAAAATTTGATTTTAAAGAAAGCCTATATATCTTCCAGAATATACTTGTAATTTTTATGAAAATGTATGCTTTTGCGTGCATATTAAGAAAAACAAATTCATACAATTTTCAAATCATTATCAGTTTTTTGTGAAACGGGATGAACCCAGATTTGTTTCTTCTTCATCACTTGGTCGGCCTCCCTAACTGTCCTCGACCGAATCGTCACTGTGGTGAAACGTGATAGAGTCTATTATTTACAAGGCCTGAAGCGTTCATGTAAGGTTGATTTAGCCTTTCCGGGGAAATTATAAAATGAAAACTGAAAGTATCCGATACTTTGATCATATATGTATAATAGAGTAAATTCATGCTTATGTTATACGCATCTTAGCAGTCATGATAATTTGAATAAGTTGCATAACTTGTCTTACTCACTCATGCATTACATTATCACAATGCAGAATAAAAGAATGGGAAGTTAATTTGCTAAAATGACCTACAACATTAACCATTATTTTGTGATGTATCGTCATCACGTGGATTACTGGATCTGATAACCCAAATGCAGAAGCTTTAGAATATAATTATTATAAAAATCATCACATATTTGAAGAATATCTCACTAATAATAATGGAGAATGTGTGTCTATTTGTGAGTGTGTGTCTGTGTGTTGGCGTTCTGGCTGTCAGTTGAACCTAGAGCTACGAAATTCCCAGAGGAAAATTCCTTTGAACTGTGCGAAAGTTTTCCTTGTTAAATTTTAATTAGAATTTTTGATCTTTAAAATAAATATTCGCTATTCTTAATCAATTTAATTAATTTTAAATTTTAAAGAGATGTATGAATAATTTTATTATACGCTTCCTATTAAGACCATCGTTCACCTTAGGCTGAATATACAAACAACTAACTTTCAAATCACACAGGTTTGAAAAAAGGAAAAACTTCTTTCCAAAAAAATATACCAATAAAAAGTCCATTTATAAAGAGGACGACGTTAACAATTGGCTCTCTTTTATAATTCTACCTAGTGTCATTTTCCATCATGGCCCCACCATGAAAAAATACAGAAAATGAAGCATATGTGCGTTCTTGTGGAACAAGATCTACTAGGTCATAATAACTATCTTTTGTGCAACAGATCAATACGTACATTCCACTGTTTCATAAAGATTAAAAAAACTGATATTCCGAAAGATACAAGAGAAATTGTGCCACGATAATTTCGAGCCTAATTATTTTCAATTTACTGAAGAAACCTAAACTACTTCAAAACAATTCTTTAGAGTGATTGTTGCATAAAAATTTAACATACGAAAATAATAGTTGTAAAACGGTCAAAGTCATTATGCAAAGTGAGTTGTTTTACGATCAACCATACCTATATAGCTAATATGTATTACTGTGACAGCAATACGTAACTGAACGAAGTACATCA
>BGPR01002473.1:42722-57317 GCA_013235015.1 Araneus ventricosus | reverse complement strand
TGGCGTTTTGATCCCTTTGGTAATGGTTCCACAGCCTATGGATGACACTACGATGCACTTCAGCTCTCTGGCAACAGCAGATTGTCTTGCACCAGCTTGCAACATACCGACAGCCCTCCAACGCATCTCATCGTGCAAATGGCTTCTTCTACTCATGCTTTCCGCTTTGGTTATCACGGATTCCGCGGAACTATCGCTGCTTGCGAACTGAAGCATATGTCCGGCAAACCCCTTTTTTAAGGCGTTGCGGTGTGACCGCGGGATTGCGTTTTATGCTAATTTTGGTTGCCTATTTGCATTCGGCGATGCAACCTCTACCTCATATATAAATTGCGAGTTTTAATTCACCGTTTTGCATGCGTACCGCGTCTTTTCGTGTTTGTTGCTTAATTTTTGAGCAGGAGAGTAATATGGATAAGGAATTTCCTTCAACACACTGTAGAATAAAATATTGTATTCTCAAGCGTGCAAACAAAGTAAAAAAGATGCAGCTTCAAGTGAAAAATGTCAATTAATTTTAATTTTTTCATCAGCACTCAGGCTGCCATCTATATGTTGTAAATTGATTTAATAAAATTTTCAAAATGTATCCTATTTTCAACAACACTCATTAGAGCTTCAGGCGTATTCTCAAGATCTTAGAAGACAAAATTGGGTAGTTTGCTTAAAAGCAAAATTGGGCATTTTAGGGTTGACATAGAAGAAGGATGGCTAACATTGCGGGGCCTCACTGAAAACCCTTTATATCAATTCTGTCATGAAAAACCAATTTTTTCCCGACTCAATAGCGTTTAATGAGCGTTTCCTGCTAATGAGCGGAAAAAATCGATTTGCGTTTCACAAATGTCATCTCCAATTTCTAGAACTCCTTTCATTAGGGTTGTATCCGTTTTCATCTTGAAGGAATATTTTTTCCTCTTTCGGTTGGCATGTCATTTAAATTGCAAATATGTACCCTACTGGGATCATTATGAATCTTAAATAAATGCAGTTTTATTATGAAGTTGTACTGGAAAAAAATTAATCTCGATCGGGCACGTCCGTATAAAACACAATAGATGTCTGTACTGCACTGTTCAATAATAGCAGTTCCAAAAGTAAATAGGGGTGTTATGGATGTTATAATTTATCGGCCTTTATGCTTATAGGTATGTTCTTAAAAACTTTTATTTCGGAAATCTGCTTTCACACATTTTACCACGACAATCGCTAATACCAATTTTCTGAATATATCTTTAAAAATACTGAATATTTACTGAAATCAGTTTTGATGAAATACAGCATTACTTTTTGTAAATTACATCATTTTTGCTGAAATATCTAATTGTTTATCTTCCGGGATTTTCAAATGACTATTTTTTGTCAAATTTGTTTGTTTTTGAATAGATGACCCACCCATGAAACACATTCAAGCTAGAAAGTTTATTATAAAAGTTAGTACCTTAAATGTTTACCTTTTAAAGTGTTTGAGTTAAAAATATATAACTTCCAAATCCTTATTAATGTAAATACTCAAAACGGTACAAAAAAACCCAGTTTTTTGTGAGTAAAATTAAGTAGCATATATTTTTCCTCTTATATCTTTTATCATTTCCAAATATCAAGTTTTTGCAATCAAAATTAATCTTTTCACTTTCTCGTATACAAAGTATACAAAGAGAAAGGATTGTAATCGTCAAAAAATTCGAACTCGAGATTTTGACGAATCTCCACGTTTTATACCTCCCTGAGTCCGAAAAAAACAATTTTGGAATTATGTCTGTCTGTCTGTCTGTGAACACGATAACTCGAAAACTGTTAGAGCTACGGGGATGAAATTTGGTATGTGGTCTTTAAACTTAATTTGTAGGTTCCTATCAAATTTTGGACAAAATCCGTCCACGGGAAGTCTGTCTGTCTGTCCGCGTTCATGTGCACACTATAACTCAAAAACTTGAATATCTAGGTGTATAAAATTTGGTGCACAGTTTTATCGTCATGAATATAGGTTCGTATAAAATTTTGGGCCAAATCCGTCAAAGGGTTCACTGTCTGTCGGTCTGCATAATCGCATCTCCAACGAATCCGCTGTCTCCACGCGCATGCGTACTGGACGCAATCTTCTGTGCACGATATTTATTGACTCCTGCTTGGCACTTTTTTTTAAATCCGATTCTCCAAACGAATGCGTACTGGTAGTAATCTGTGCACGCGGGAGAATTATGTGACTTTGTCCTTGAGCCAGCAAGAGTAGAAATCGGTACGCATTTAAATCGGAACGCGTCTCTGGATTATGTGACTTTGTCCTTGAGCCAACAAGAGTAGAAATCGGTACGCATTTAAATCGGAACGCATCTCTTTGAATTTGATTCGTTATCTAAATATTTTCTGATAGTCATCGGATCCTGGGTTACAATAGGTTCGAATTTTTTTTATCCACGCGGGGGGAGGGGAAACAGCACCTTTTTCGAGAAGTATACGAGAAAGTTTAGGGGAGACCAATCCCGCTGGTTTTAATCAATTCACCGATGAACAATGATACTAGTTTCATTTGAATGATATATTTCAAAAATCAATCAACCAGCAACAAAATCATCAATAGTGAAATTAGTGAATCAACCCCCTTTGACATGTGTTACATAAAACAAAATATGAAATTTCAAATGTGAATGCTCCACTAATCATACGTTTCGCCATTTATTGCTTCTGTAGATATAAAAAAATGCAAAATTCCTAACGAAACGTTCACATCCAAAAATCTTATCCCTCATCGCACAAAGTTCAAATAAGGCAGCACGTATTTCTCATATTTTACTTTCTAAGAAAAGATTGCTTTTCGATATAACATTCTTCTGCTGTTTTACTATTCAATTAATTTTTCCAATTTTCGTTCGTTGCTTCTTTCTTTGAATTTTCATTTATTTAGTAGCAGAAGAAATGTTAAAATAAATGAAAATCGTCGCTTAAGAAGCGACATCACATATCTCAATTATTTGAAATTTCGAAGAGGAAGAAAATACTCAATTTTTTGCAATCAATAATGAATATTTTTGGGTTTTTTTCACATCTTGTAAGAACATGAGGTCTCCTGCTTATATCAGTTGTTTAAAAAATTCAGAAATATCCGTTATTAGCTGATACCCGCGACATAGTAACAAATTATTGGTACCTTGTTGCAGGGAATAAAACATTTTCATGACTTTATAGTTTTAATGTAAAAAATCCCCGTATGTTCCAAAAAAAGCTGCAGATAGTAACAATAAAAACGTTGTTTGAATTTGTGCTTGAAGACACTTTCAAAAATTAATTAAATTTAAACAGATTGCCTCATGGAAATGAAATTGCTATCATTGAAAAGCTAATTTTGTGAACTTTAAGATGATGTGAAAATGGCTTTTGTGCCATAATATGCTCCGAAGGTAATGTGGAAAAACTTAAAAATTTATTGTTATTTTTAATCAATTAAAATTTCGAAAAATACTTTCTAAGTGAGACACAGATTGATCTTTCACCTAAATAGATTGGTTGCGAAAAATTGAGTATTTTCTTCCCGTTTGAAATTTCAAAAAATTGAGATAGATGGCGTTGCTTGTTAAGCGGCGAAGCGCTCTGCTCTGTCTTTTTAGTATCAAAGCGCCGCAGAAGACTTTTTGAGATACATGGTGTTGCTTGTGAAGCGGTGAAATGCTATGCTCGATCTTTTTAGTATCAAAGTGTTGTAGAAGACTTTGAGATAGATGGCGTTGCTTATTAAGCGGCGAAATGCCATGCTCGATCTTTTTAGGATGAAAGCGCTGTGGAAGACTTTTTAATTATTGTATCATTGATGGAATAGCCGCCTTGGAGACGAGCTTTTTCGGCTGGAATGTTAGTTTCTCTGGATATTACACTATTAATTCGGATACCTTAACTATTTTGAAACTCGTAATTTTTGTTTGATAAGGCTGAAAATATCAATTTGACGGAAATTGAAATTTATGCGAAAATGAATTATATTTATCTAAGCCTGCACACGAAATAAAGCATTTTAATATTAAGTTTTATGAGCTAAATGTCTGCGCATGGCAATATTTAACAGTAAAAATTTATAGGTGAAGAAATTTGCGAAATAACTAAGTTTTTATACATATTCGGTGCAAGAATAATGTGATAATTTCAGAAAACAATACGTAAGGACATGAGAAAGAAAATGAATTTCCAAAAACTGTATCAAGGAAAATATTAAGAAAAACATTTTAAAAGTGCTAACATTCCTCCAATAGCTTTCTTTTATTCAGCGTGGTCATAAGTTATTGGACACATTTCAAAAATTAATAAAAAAATAAGATGTTACAACTGCGTTTTTTTCAAATGAGAGAGCAAATAAAAAAGTTTTTTTCCAGATAGGTGGACGTACCATTACGGCGTTCCAAATTTGCTTCAGCGAGAGATTTCCATACGCAATGGCTACCGATCAGCAGAGGCCGATGCGCATTTTCTGGTTTACTTTTTTAGTTTTTCTTGAATATCTCGAAAAATATTCATTTTTCGAATTACAATTGATTTAACAAATTAAAGAGCGTAAAATTCCCTACAAATACACACTTTTATTTTTAATAGTTTCGCAGATACGGCCTCTGAAAAATGAGAGATGTCCAATAATTTATGACCACCTACGCCAACGTAACGGCGTGTTACCTATCTGAAAAAAAAACTTTTTAAACCCCTTCGGCCCTGAATTATGCACAGGACAGATAAAAAAAAAATCAGTGAGTGGTTAAATATGCTACATTATATATAAATAACTTAAATATGAAATATCATAATTTTTTGTCAATTAACAAACTAATTAAAAATATCCTAATTTTAGGATACCAGGCTTCAATTAAATAAAGAGAAAGAAAAAAAACTTAAAGTTCAATTTACAATTATTTTGTATGAAATGATATGAAAAAAATTCTGTGAACATGAAAACATCAATATTCTTCACATTTCTCACAAAAAGATGTACTTTTGAAAGTGAAACCTTCCAGTTTGCATATTTGTTGCTTTTAATTTCTTGCAATCTTGTAGTTTATCCCATCAAGTCACACGTCACTGCAAGGGCTGACAGATGGATTTAACTTTTCCTTTGGAAGTAGTACAGCAGGGCTATTACCTGATAGTCGTCCGGGTTTGGTAGGGGCTGCTGACTGATTTGAAAATGAGAGAGCTTCTGATATTTGAAATGTGAAGTCCAGTAAATATATTTAAATTTTTCTGAGGAACTCCAGAACAAGTTGCATCGCTTTTGTACCATGACCAAGAATTTATTGCAGCCATATTGAAATAATGAAAGATGATGAGGAGGGTTCATTTTTTGCTCCTTATAGCCGTTCGGTAGAATAACATTAATAAATCATGCTTGTCTACTCCCCTCCCCATACTTTTATTGTAAAACATTACAATCTCAGGTCTGGGAACTTCAACAAAAGTGACAGCTTTTTTTGCTCCATTTTTAACTACATCCGCACGATTGCCGTACCATTTAACAACAGCGGTTTTGCCAGCTTCTGTAGCATTTTTATCTGAAATACATTGTCCATCCGTTTTCAACTTTACATCAATTTTTTAGGCTAATATATACATCAAATACAATGTTTTATAGAGGAAATATCATTAACTGTAAAACAAAGCAAAAGTTTTGTACTATAGATACCTGGTGTTCTAATAATAAAACAATTCGTGTTGTCTGCTCTAAGGCCCGATGTCCTATTAGTAGAACACATGTTTGATTCTCCTTTGTAGTGCAATTTCTCATTATTTTTAAGTTAAAAGCATTGAATTAGGCATAAATAGTACGATTTATATTATGGAATTTTTCAAAAAGAAGAGGATTAAATATAATAGCCGTTTTGAGGAATCAAAAAAGCATGCACTTGCGGTTTGACTGCAGATGGTCAGAAACATCCATTATTTTCTCTGTTACGACTGTGCTGCCAACTATTGAGCGGAATTGAAAGCATCTTGTTATTCTTGATGGCATAATTAGTATGACTTACGGTTTTGAAGTTGAAATTCTTAAAAATTTGGAATCTAGAGTAATATAAAGATGTGTCCTATTACTAGGATGCCAGGGTCGAAGGGGTTAAATGTGATCTCATTTAAAGAAAGAACCGTAGTTTTAACAATATAAGCTCTTTTAGGTTAATTTTTGAAATGGGTTCAATAATGTTTGACCAACCTGTATTTATTATCTTTCTAGGCCTTAAAAGGAATTCCGATGAAATTCTCCCTACTAGTCTGCTTTTCACAGCAACCACTTGCTGAGAAATAATGTCTCAAACTCTAAACAAACTAAGCCTTCATATACCCCTCAACTCTGCTTCTAAGGGAGAGATACAATTCGATAGAGAATTTGGCCAGCTGCCATTATATTTCATGTAGTTCCACATCTTTAGAGTTCTCTTATGATTTTGGGCTCTGCAGGAGAATGGGATGCCATAGAATTCATGGGAACAACAGAGGAACGACGGTTATTTGGCCCATATCTGAAAGATCTCAGAGAGGATTAGCTAGATTTGCAATTTATAATCTTTCTCTAAGCTTAATGCTTCAGTGTCGTGATTAATGATGTAACTTGGTCATGCGCTATCGACGAATTAATAGTTTCGCTTGGAAAATTAAGATTTAGATTTATGTTGTTGAATATTCATTCAATTTGTCAAAATGTTGTTAAACTTCTCTACAGCAGAAACCCTCCGTCACTAGAAAAATTGGCCGGTTCAGGGGTGGCTGTATTAAATTAGTTTCATATTTGGAAATATAAAATGCGTTTTTAAACAAACCCTAATTCGTTATTTCTGATAATGAGAATTTTAAGAATCGTCTATAGAAAAATGAATGTCATTCTATTTTTATTTATTTTTTTTATTTTAGAAAAGAGATACAATTTATATTTACTTGTATTTTTCAGTTTCTTGGGAGGTAACTTTTCCATTTGTTTTAATTGGAAAATTAAATCCCTAACCGTTTCGTTGGTACTTGTTGAAGAATAGGCAATAATATCATGCATTTTTCCTAAATCTGTTGGGCTGAAAGTTTGATTTGCTGATAGACGCAACCCATATCAGCAGCTTCTTAGTAAGAGTCCGAATCAGGGCCTGAAATGCAGAAATAAACTCTTAGATGCCATATTCTGGTAGAGGCCGCTTAACTTTTCACTTTTTTTATTCCTTTTTCTCTTCGCATTGGGAAAGGAGTGAATACTTTGATCTGATTTCATGTGTTGTTTCTGAGGGTATGAATGCTTTGCTATTTCTTTTTCCCTTTTCTAAATATAAAATGTCCAATATCAGAGAGATGAAAGGAATGGTTTAAAGGTGAATGGGCGACCAACTCGACTGCTGAGAAGGGTTTGAACGGCCTTTTTTAGAGGTAACCTTAACACTATGTCTATGAGCCGAAATTTCCGTGCCAAACAAAAGTGGCTGTTGAGAGGGATGTCCGCCATGCAGGGGTGGACGCTTAGGGTAGACTTTAATGCATCTATGTTTATTTATGCATCGATACATCGGGACATTTTATTTATTCTAACTGAAAATGGCGATAATGTCTCCTTTTATATCTCCGTTTGTTTATCAAAGAGATATTTGTATAGGTTCATCAAACATAAATCTGCACCACTGAATGTGTTTTATGCATCTGATACGATTTCCAACACAAGCTCAATAATTTCATCGTCTACTGCGCATATGTTTGCTTTCACTGCGATATTCCCTTGCAGTAAACATGATTCAGTTTACCGGCCTGCGGAAAACCTGCTTTCTTTTGCGTTTAGTTATGTTAAAAGGTACAATAAATTTGAAAGTAACATTCATTTTGCTGAAAATTTGGTTTAAATTTGATACCCATAATTTCTTTAAATTTACAAAACACTGAAACGCTCAACGCCATAATATTTCTAGATGGAATGTTAAAAATGTTTCAATTTATCTATATGTTTAACGCATTAGGACCGTGATAAAGGTTTCAATTGGTGTACCTTAACAAAACCCTAAATTTTCTACTTTTTAGTTTTACTTTCAGCTAGTTGACCTATCTACAATAGAATTACGCTCCGAAATAGGTAACTCTCAGGAATTTGACTACGTGCCAGAGATTCAGACGGTCTGTCTACTAATTAAGATACACTACACACGGATACTGTTTTGATTCTGTGATGATTTAATATTAAAAATGAGTTATGACGGGTTTTTTAGAGGAGTTTAGCAGTTTATTTTCTTTTTTATTTTATATTGATTCATCGACGCCTAACTCAGTATCAAATAGAAGTTTTTCTAAAAATAATTTATTTTTCCACTTCTCGGACATCTTTACTTTCGTTTTCTTTAAAAAGGTTCTTTCTTTTTCGTACTTAATTCTGGAATTGAATATTTATTTATTTTAAAAAATGAAAATTAGTGTCAATTGATTCATCATTTCCTTTTTTCATGCTTTTTTTTATTTATAAAGCACTCAGACAGTGAGTATGACATTTTCTCCTACAACTTTCGTTAATAAATCTGTGACAATCATACGAGGTAGGTTCAAAAAGTTCCCGGAATAGGTCAATTACAAATTATTAAAAAATAGAACAATAATTTTACCTTATTGTCCTTCAAAGTACTTTCCTCCTGCATCCACACACTTATTCCAGCGTTCGTATAACTGTTCAAAACACTCCTGGAATCCATTTTTTGAGAGGTCCTTCAGTTGCTTCGTCGCATTTTCGATCACCTCATCTGAATCCACAAAACGGTGTCCCTTCAATTTCATTTTCAGCCGTGGAAAAAGGTAAAATTCCGCTGGTGCTAGGTGGGAAGAATAAGGAGTGTGTTCCAGAGTGGTAACACTGTGTCTGGCAAGGCGAAACAGCAAGAAAAATTTTCAAAATCTTCCTTTCAAATCCAAGAATAAAAGTCTCTTGGGTTAAAGCGCATGCAGGCAATATAGGCAATGAGAGAGCAGACCAACTGGCAAAAGACGCAACACAACATGAGCAACCCTATTCACATACTAAGCTTCCTAAACCGCACATAAAAGGCCTCCTCCGGAAGAAGATGCTTGAGGAGTGGCAAACGTCATGGAAGAATGGCGATACAGGCAGGGAAATCTTTAACATCATGCCCTCAGTTAGTCTCCGTCCCACTAACTGGATTAGAGAGGATGTTATTTTCTTCTCTCAATATGGACCTTTCCCTGCCTACCTCAAAAGATTTCACCTGTCTGACAGCGACTATTGCAGTTGTGGTGGAATTGGCACGGCACTTCACTATGCCACGGAGTGTATCTATACAGTGTCTTGGCATATGAGGAAGCCAGCGCCAAACTTCGAACAAGAATGGCTGAAAAGGGTCGCCAATAACCTCGTCTCCAGGCAGAAAATTCGTGGGATTATCAAATTCATTAGTGAAAACAGAGATCTTTTCCAGCCTTCAACTTTCAAGCGAGTTGAACTAAGTAGCTCAATCACCGGACATTCCACCTTCAAATAAAAGAAAGGTATTTCAACATCCAAAGAAAAGAAGACTATTACGAACTAATAGTGTAAAAGTGAAAATGCCTGTGCTGTACATAGTGTATATATTTCCTTCTTTTTGTTTATTTTGTTTTTCGTTTTCTTAAATAAAATTCCCGTGTCTTGCCCATCAAACCGTTCAATGATCGGTCTGGTCACGGGTACGGGGGTAAGGGACGGCGTTCTGTTCTGTGTCTGGCAAGGCACTTTTTCACAATCAGAGGGCGATGTGGTGGAGTATCGTCGTGTAAAAGAAACCAATCGTTTGTTACCCATTTTTCAGGTCGTTTTCGTCTGATTACATCTCGTAGTCGTTTAAGAATCTCCAGGTAAAGTTCTTTATTGACAGTTTGGCCTTCAGGAATAAATTCGTAGTGAATAACGTAATATATACAGTGAATAACGTATCGTAATCGAAAAAAAAATCTCCAACATCACTTTCCCTCGGCACGAAAATGCTTATGACACTAGTACACAGCCGTTTTTTTCATGGCATCGTTTCCGTATGCTTTCTTCAGCATCTGGCGGTCTCAGAAGGTGATTTCTTCAGCAAAACGCTGAGAATTTGATGTTTGCACGCTGCTCTAAAGACGACATTTTACAATCGAGAATGAAAAATTCTTTGTCTGAAATGATCTGCAGCTAACGCCGACAGTACCGGAAATGAATTCCAGATGGCTGTGTGTTTTCCTTATTAGTGCTGCCAACCTCCAAAAAAGATATTTCCCCTCCAACGACCATTCCGGGAATTTATTGACTCTACCTCGTATACGATATATTGTTGGCAAGCTACAAGAGCATCTTAGATGGGCACAAATCTTATAGTTAATAAAATATATTTTATATTAAAACAATTTTTTGCTTTATTTTAAAGAAGTGTAGATCTGTTTTCATTTTATCTTACTATAACTACATTATAAAGATATCACATTCTTTATAAATAAGGTATTCGATTCTCTGTAAAAAAGCAGTCTAAGCTAATTAATCCTCATTTTTTTCTCTTTATGTGTTATTTATTAGAAGAATAGAAAGATTTCTGCAAAGGAAACAGTTTTTATGAGTGAATAAAAAATAACTTTAGAAATCACCATAAAAGTGCCATACTTGTTTCAATTACGTGAGAAATTTATAATTTCTAACAAAAACTGAAAAGTTCGAACGTTTTGAATGTTCGAAGAGCATAACTAAACTTATGGCAAATGTGACATAAATGTGATAAATTGGAATTTGAAATGCATATCCTTGCGCTAATCATTCATTGTGTCATTTGTTATTTTTACGAATAAAAGAATTCCAGAAGTTTTAATGAAATATTCCCAGTGGTGGCTCGTCAGCTCAGAAACAAGCACTGCTGCAAAACTTGTATAGATATAAGTAGTAGTTAATTTAGTGCTGATTATTTTGATATATAATGATGTCATACTAAACATTGATAGTTGTTGATTTATAAACAAAAAACTGAGGGGGATTTCATGTTTTTTGGCTATAACTAAAATTCCAATAAAACTTATTGGTGGCAAACCTCAGATTTGTAATCAGCACCCCGAAAAACATAAGGAAGCAAAAAATTACAACTCCTCCAGAATTGGATTTTAAAAAACTATTTAACGACTGAACTACTGAGAAAAGCGGGAAAAAAGACAGATCAGGAAGTCGCGCCAAGCGAGAGCTGGGGAAAATGCAACCCTAATGAATGCAATTTCAAGCGGAGAAAGGGTTGCTTTTCTCCCGCGTCGCTTTGTTTGTTGCATTATTTTCGGATCCTCAGGAGGGGAAAACTTGTTGCAGCTCTTGTCTGTCTCTCTCTCAATTCTTGATTGATTTTCCGTCTCCCTTTTATGTTTTTCTTTTACTTTTTTGCCATTTTCGTTGATCAATGAATTCTCAAAATGGAAAAGTAAGCCAATTAGAATAAAAACGAAAATACAATCTGTTAAAATAATTTCAAGGGGGACTGCAGCTCTTATGGACGAGCCGCCACTGAATATTCCACATCAGAAAATCTAATCCTTCAACGAATGCAGTGAAAACAAGCGACCCGCAGCTTTTCGCTTGGTAGTTACAAATGCCGCAGTGTCCTGGTCCTAGTATTGCCTCTACTTCGGGGCCGTAGGACTCCAGGTTCGAAACACGATTCTCCATCAAAACTACCGTGTAAGCAGGCTTGGTGCGCATTAACTCTATCGATACGGGACCGTCCCATACGTCCCTTCAAGCAAAATACTATAGCCGTCCGAAACGTCCGAACTTCACTCTGAAATTTCCACCCCTTTTGTTAACTATGATTAATTTCACACCCGCGGCGCGTTCTTCCTTCGTTAGAGTGGCTCGCCCATATGTGTTTGGGGAAGAGGGGAGTTTTCTTACAATTTGGACAATGCAAGCTGTCATCTTTGATAGAGGAGCTCGGACGTTCCCGTATTTTGAGGTGCCTTTATTTCAATGGCCTTAGGAATCAGAGGGTCAAATCAGTCATGGTCCCGCTGATGTGGCGAGGAAGTTTGGAGAGGGAGATGTCAGCTCAGGCATTGTCCTCGTCATCTGGTCACAGTTGAACATAACGAGGTAAGTCCCTATATAGCCCTATTGTTGTTTAACTCTCTCATACCAAGCGAGGCGGACTCGGGCGGTCTAAACATTTCCTCTTAACAGCGACGAAGGCCGGTTTGAGGTGGTTGCCTTCTTTTGAGGGGAGGTGAGGTTCTGAGAACGCTTAGAAGATAAGCGCCGTAGGGGGTCCAAATATTCTTGCCAACCACAACCCATTTCCGTGCGCCTTAAGGGATGGTTATAGCAAGGGTGGGGTGGTGGGGAAAATGACCACCCAAGTTGGGAGAGTCCAATTCACGTCTTTCCTCCAAAAAACTCCCGGTCTTAAAGGAGCTGGTAGAAAAAAGTCGCCTCAGGATTAAAGAGTTAAAAAGGAGTTATAAACAGTTATAACTAAACTAAATAAACCTTTATAGTTACAACAAAGGAAAAAGATTATTTTCGCAAATGTTATTTCTCCTACAATTTTACTAATCAATTCACTTATTCATTCCTTCCTCACTTCTTACTTTAATTGAATTTCTACAGCTTATTTTTTTTAAAATCTACCATGTTATTTGCTCCTTGCATTTTTATGATCATAGTATCTCTTCAAAGAAGTTAGAATAAAAATCTTCCTTTTAAAATATTTTGACAACAACCATTTGTCTTAAAATATGTTTCCCAAAATCTAGACCAGCCAAGCATCCATATATAACAGACCCCATATGTCAACTTTTAAGGAAATACACTGTCCGATAGAGAACCTGGAAAGTTGCCATTATATTCGCATGCTGCCATTATATCGCCTTGAATAAGAATAAAATGTCATATCGTCCTTGAGAAGAACAATAGAGCAGCGTGTAGCCAACTCATATCTCAGACATCGCTTGGAAGCTACATCTGAATTATTAATTAATAAATATTTCGTTAAATGCTATGGTCCCCGTGTTGATATTAATGGTTTAATTTAAACGACATGTTATTGGTCAATCAATAATTTCTCTTGGAAAGCCTGTATTTAGAGTTATGTCAATCAATAATTTCTCCTGGAAAGCCTGTATTTAGAATTATGTTGATCAACATTGAAAGGTAGAACAAAAATGTTCAGATGGACATGATATATTTCTATAAGGCACATACTTTTCAAAACACGTCAATATTTTCTTATTAGTCATAATTATCGCACTTTTATAAAGCGAAATAAAGGTACATGCGTATATATATCACAAGAACATTAGGGATTGAATCTGTTTTTTATATCAAATAGGTCTTCACCATTACATAGACTTAAGACTTTTATCTATTTCGTGATTCAATTTATGAGACGATACTTATGCTTCGCATATAGCTTATTTACTATGAGGTGCAATAAAAGTTGCTCTTTTTTTAAAATAACGTTTACAGCTTATGTTAATTAAAACTAACTTTTAAAGAACGAATTATTTACCATGATCCTCATTTTGACTAATGTATTATTAGAATTTTTTATTGGTTTATTTCTTTACGGATTTATGAGCGTGTTTGTAATTGACAGAGGCAATTGACGATACTCGTTTTGACTAATGTATTATTAGAATTTTTTCATTGGTTTATTTCTTTACGGATTTATACGTGTGTTTGTAACTGACTGAGGCAACTGACGATCCTCGTTTTGATTAATGTATTATTAGAATGTTTTTCATTAGTTTAATTCTTTACGGATTTATAAGTGCGTTTGTAACGAACAGAGGCAAGTGATTCTCCGTTTTAACTTAACCGTTTGGCATTTCGTCTGTTTGTCTGTAACTCTGTATGTTACGCTTTCACCGAAGGCCGGATTAAGCCCTGTGGGGGACCCATAGGCAATGCTAGTTGAGGGGCCCATTTTCCCTCCCCAATTTCCAAAACCATATATTTTTTATTGATTTTAATTTAATCTCCATGTATTCAGAATTCTAAGTGAAACATATTATTATAAACTGAATTAACAAAATATTTAAATATCAGATCACCATAAAAAGGGTTGGTTTTATTATAAAAAATTAAATCTCGTATAAAAAAAGTTAATTTCAAACTGAAGTTGAAAATTTTAAAAAATTACAAAACATTTTTCACAGATTCTCAATACTCTAATACAAAGATTTCTAGAACCGTTGACTTTTGAAAATTTCAAATGTAAATTCTTTGAAATTAAGTCGTATATCCTGATAAGAGAAGATAAAACTTTTATTACTCTATTCACAGCTTTTACGAGTAGAAAAAGTTAGAAATTCCCAATGAAAATTCTGACATCAGAAAATTTAATCCATCATCTCATGACGGCTAGCGGAAAACACGACTTTCTCCTTCCCTTCTTTCTGAAAAAAGTTTTTTCTCGAATTACATTCCTTTATAGTCTCACTATTCTCCTAACTTTTTCCTGCCTTCTTTATTATCTTCTTTTATTGAATTCCTTTTCTTTCAAAGTTTATCTTCTCATTTGGCTGTTTGTTTTCTTTATCTTAGAATTGAAATTACTAGGATGAAATGATAGCTTCTAACTTTCTTCTGAAACGACAACTAAATGTAAAAAAAATGAAATACATATA
>BGPR01002473.1:23154-41450 GCA_013235015.1 Araneus ventricosus | reverse complement strand
TACTTCGGTTTTCACTAGATTTTCAGTCATAACATTAAGTTCGGCGGGAAAATAAATTTTACTGCTTCAAACATCATTCTGTTCTATTGTTGAAGCTCGATTTTAAAAGTCTTGTCTCTTTCAACGTAGAAATCGTGTCAATTACTCCGGTACCATGGTAGTCTGATGACAAAGTTTCGGCTTCGAGATCGGTGGTTTTCAAGTTCGAAACCCAATTCCAACAAAAATACGACATGTATGGTGGAACAATATTCTGCTCACACATAATCCAGAGATGGTTTAGAAGACTTCCTAGATTTCGTGCACTTCAACTCTGGCATCAAATCAAATCGAGGCCAAAAGTTTAGAGTTTTAATAAACACTTTCACCACATAATGTGATTTTAATCAAATTTGTTACTAATGTCCTGAGATAGTAATATCCCAACTAGTAACGCTGGCATGAGTCCTCACGAAACTTTACTATGAAATAAAACCTAAAAGTCCCAATTTCTTATTTACATCCACAAAAAATATCTTATTTTATAGTAAAGGGTTATAGTTATAAATAGTTAATGCATATGAGATACGAAATTTAAAAGCATTTTATTCATACTAGAGGTGATAGTTTTTTAAAGTCTTAATAAATTTCGTGGAATACCCAGCAGTTTCTCATCCTTAAATTTCTCTTTAAGAGTTTCGTCACAGGATGACACTGTAATGTCTAATCATTCTTAAAAATACTAATGGAACAATATTCTGCTGATCCATAATCCAGAGATGGTTTAGAAGACTTCCCTAGATTTGTAAATTAATGAATCTTCCGTTAAGTGGAAAGCATCATGCGATTTGATAAATGGTGTAACTTTTCTGAGAAATCATCGATGAATTAATATCTTCTCTAACAAAACAGAAATTCAGAGCTATGTTGTTGAACATTTAAAGGTTTAACGGTTAGGCGGTGCATCATGTTTTCTAATGATTCAATGACTGTATCATTAGATATATTTATATTTCCAACAACAACTATAATTACAAAACAACAATTTATACTAATATCCTTAACAATAAGACAAAGATCACTGAATGCATTTTATGCATCTAATGGGTCGATAACATTAAATGGGCGTATTTCTTTCATTTCCTCTCCGTATAAATAATGTGACATACATTTCTGAAACAAATAAAACCATTTATCTGGTGGATGCTTTCTTTTGAAAGCAATGCTGACTTTTTAAAGATACAACAAAAGCTATAATTATTTTTTTATTTAAAATTTCATTTAACCGATGCAGTTTATATCTATTTAGTTTTATCGAAAACTATTTTAAAATCGAAATTTCTACAATGCTATCAGTTTTCCAAGTGGGTTAATAAAAATAACTTCTTATACATGCTTGTTTTATAAATTTGCGGAGTGTTTGAAATTACAATGGACTCGTTACAGGAAATATCAGAATTGCAGAACAAACGTAATTGGGCGTGTCGTTTAAGATATGACTGTATGAGCCCCACATTTCTTATAGGAAAATGCGTTATGGATTCAAAATTTTAGTTGGCGCGGCACATTTCACGTTCATCATGTGAATATAAATTCAATCCATTTCTGTACCATAAGAAGAAAATTAATTGTTCCACACTTTTGTGGGACGCTGAATATTTTATGATCTATTTCTCTACTTCAGATAAAAACTATCGTAAGCAACAGTTTTAACATTTTACAAGTGAGCTAATAGAAGTTCCAAAGAGCAATGTATTGCATGCTTTATCTTATTTTTTGAGAGCTGACATTTTTGCAACAGGACTAATGCGATATCTATATAAATAACGATGCGATATCTATGGACTAGTTTTCTGGTTTGTTGAAAACTTTGACTTTATCTGCTGGGATGTTGGACTTTCGCTTTGAAGATTCCATTGACTTAGCATTACACAGGAATTACGTAGTATTAGCATTTTAGTACCAGCACTTAAATGTAAACAAACAAAGCAGAAAACTAGTCCATACAAGAGAAAGTCACTCACTGACTAATCATGAAATCTCCCAAACCACTAAAACTAGAAACTTGAACTTTGGCTGGTGGTTACCTCTTGGGCAGTAGGTGCTCACTAAAAAAAGATTTTTCGAAATTTTAATTAGACTTTGAATTGATTAAAAATCACGCTAAATGTTAACGTTTTCCCGCAATCACTTTGAAACATATTATCACATAAAAACCAAACCTTAAATTTCAAAAATTAGCTTCTCAATGAGTCTAATTACATTTCAATGCGACATTCCGTTTAATTATAATTAGTTTTTGAAAATGTTTTTAAACACAATTTATAACAATGTTTTTATTGTTGTTGACAGAAAATGGAATTCCAAGGGTTTCTTGACACGTGCGAAGTGGGTTAAAGTACAGGGGCAAAAAGATGAATGTAATTTAGCTGCTGACCGAGGGATCAGAGATACAGGAGAGAGCAAATAAAAATGAACGAATAAGCTCCAGGAAAAACTGTTTAATTAACTTTAAAGTATGATAAGTATTTGAAAATGTTTCTATCCCCAGCAACGCCGGGTATATCAGCTAATAGGATATACTGTGGAAACCCTGAAATCAGAACACTTGTACTTACGACAGTTTCGACTGAGGTACATATTTATAAAATATTCATTTTAAATTAATTATTTTTAAAATGTAAATAAAATTTAAAACTTTTAATTTCAAAAGTATTTTTTACGATATAAAGCTTTAGTATCTTCATTATAAAGTGCTTAAACTTTTAAAAATTATGAATATCTTACATTTATTATTCCTTTGTGTTTTTTGGTACCTCTTTGTCATGTTCTGGAATGCCACGCTTAATTTTTTGTTATAAAAAGCATTCTTTTTTATATGTTTCAGAAAACATCGATGTTAGTTTTATTTACTTAATAACTGTTAAAGTTAAACCAAACGGCTCCAAACTTATGAATATTCAATCTGGTGAATTAATCTTAGCATGTCAGACACATCAGATAGAAACTAGAAAAATAATAAATTGTAACCTCGAATGTAAACCCTTGCGTTAATCATAATTTACGCTTTATTAATTTCACAAGCAGAAAAAAAAGTCATAAAAGTCCTGATGAAAGTTTCCGCTTCCGAGAAACTAATTCTTCATTCCAGGAAAGAAAACAACAAATATGACATTTTTCTTTTTTTATTTCCGAGTAAGATTATTTTCGAAATCGACATTCCTAAATAGTTTTATTTTCTAATAATTTTTGTCATTTCCTCATTTGTTTCTTTTAGTCAATTTTTGGTTATTTTTAAAAAATTCCAATGTAAATCCCTGCATTAATCATTGTTTACGTCATTTATTGACTTCACAAGCAGAAAACCGAAAAATAGTCATGAAACATCCACTTCTAAACAACTAATCCTTCATTGCAGGAAAAAACAACAAACATGACCATCTTCTTTTTTCATTTCCAAGAAAATTATTTTCTCGAAATGGGCATTTCTCTACAATTTTATTATTCTATTAACTCTTTCGTCATTTCATCATTCGTTTCTTTTGATGAATTTTTATTTACGTTTTTTCGAAATCTGACTTCTGTTTTTTATTTCATCGTCTTAGTAGCTATTCAAAGGCGTTGGAATATAATGATATTTCCTAATATATTTTCATTTGATTTTATTAGGTTTTGGTTTATTGGCGCAAGAGCCATTCATTGACTATACTGCGCCAAACAAATGTCATGTTAATATCTTTTCACAACAGCCACTTGTTTTGAAATATGTGCCTCGAAATCGAGACCAGCCAGGCATCCAAATATAATAGTCCCCATATTTCTGCTTCTAGGGAACTATACAGTTCGTTAGAGAACTTGGAAAGCTGCCATTATATCTCACATGGTTCCTCATCTTTTGGGTTCTCTTTTCGAATTTTCTTTTCGGTTTCATTACAATGGAATGAAATGTTATATCGTTCTTGATAACAATGATGGAACAACAGTTAACTCATTTATATACCAGAGGTCGTTAAGAAGGCGGCACTAAATGTGTAAATTTATAAATCTTCCATTTAAACTGTATGTGTAATGTGTTTTTATTAATGATGGAACTCTATTGTGACAATAGCGGCAGGTTAGTGACTTAATTAGCAAAACAAAGATTTAGAGCAATGTTGTCGAATATTTAAAAATTGAACCATTGTGTTTAGGTATAAATTATGTTTTTCAGAAGATTTCGAGGTCTGCTTAATAATTATAGCGCCTTTGTTTAGGAAAAAATAACAATATATGCCCATATGTAGAAGTATAGGAACACAAACATTCAAAGCGCTTTATGGGACAGATAGGTCCTTGCAATCAAGTAGGTATAATGATTTCATATTATGCTAAGCATAGGCTTTTGATTATTGCAGTATTGTTTTCTATTAAATATGATTCATCGTATTTACTTTTCTTTCACATATAACAAAATTCATCACTTTATTCGAAAACACTTTTCGTTTATCTTGTTTTGAATACATTTAATCTTAGTAAACTATAAATAATGTAAAAAGCCTAAACTTTGTTTGGACCAAAACTCAAGTGGTTTTCTAAAATTATTGTTTTTCTTATTTGTTTTGATATAACAATCCTTTTTAGTTTTTGACTATAAGATGAATGTGTCTCAATTTTATGCTCAGTTTCAGACGGTTCATTCATCTATAAAGCATTTTTCAACAGAATTTTGCTTTTAATGTAAGAAAATCCTTAATATCTTCATTTCAAAAACGTTTGCTCTGAAATAATTCTTTATCATGACAGTATTTCATATGGCATTTCAACAGTAGCTTATGATAACCTAATATTATTTTACCTACAATTTTCCTTTGGTCTTCTTTAATAGATGTTTGGGGGTTTTCTCCAAAGGAAAAGCGGGAAAAGAGATGAGATAAGAAGCAACTTTTTTTGGGGTCGGTCGGTCGGTCGGTAAGGTCTCGGCTTCGTAGCCGAAGGGGCTCACGCAAAAAAAAACAAACAATTTATTCTGAAGATCAGCCGTGTATGTGGGCCTGTTGCATGCTAAATCATACGTAGGGGGTCAGGCATACTCCCGCTTGTGTGGTGCGAAAGTTTGGAGAGGGCGTACTAGCTGAAGTTTGGTCCTCATCATCTGACCGCGGTTCAAATTCATGAGGTCCGTCCCAAAATAGCCCTCGTGTTGCGTCAAAACGGGACGTTAATATATGAAAACTAAGAATTTGTTTTTTTTAAAATAAATCGCCGAACATTGAGTTTTGCTTTATTTACTTGATACGTTTGAAACTCAACTAAAGACCTTCAAACTAATTAATATTGAAACTGAAGAATTAAACTTAGCCTTTTTATCATTCCCGATAGGAAAAATAAAATGGCGCATTGTAATTCTAAATACAAACAATAAATAAAATAATAAATAAGAAAAATTTAAAAAAAATTCCACAATAACAAAATTATAATCTTTCAGCAAATGAAGTGAAAAAATTGAGCACAGCTTTCTCTTTTTTTTAAAAAAAATTGTTTTCTCAAAATAACTTCCCTCTAAGTTTCACAATTATATTAATTCTCTCACCATTTGCTCAGTTGCTTCTATTTTTGAATTCTTATTCATTTATTTTCTTCCTTTTTATAAATCTACATTCTCATTTGGTTCCTTTTATTATCTTATGGTTTTGGAACCTTGGCGAATCCAGGATTTGGGTCTGGGAGGGGTTAAGGTTATAAAAATTTTTATCATATATCGTCGTGACGAATGTCAAATCTCATGGCTTATGCAAACCAAAACACTTTAACTTTACAGACTTTACTCACCTGACAATAAGAATCATAAAGAACACTACAATACTCTCGATAATTTAATAAAAAATACAATAAAATAACTAGCCAAAAAATGTTTCCGACCGTGTCAACCCTACAAGTACAAGTGGAATGACTAGAAAAGTAGGAAAATTTTCGAGCCTGTCAAGCCACAAAGCAATGCTGTCATATTTTTATTATTTTTTTAAGAAAGGGAAATTAAGAACAAAGAGTTGTAGTGATTTAAAATAAAATCAAGAATTCTGGTTTAGCTCTGGGAGGGGCTGCAGCCCCATAGCCCCCCTGGATTTGGCACTGTTTTGGAATGAAAGAACCCTTTGTTATAAAACATGTGTTCCAAAATGTAGAATGGCGAAGCATTCATATATGAAAACCTCCATATTTATGTTTCATGAAGAAATATACGGTTCGATATGACGGTTTATAATGGAAATAGTGGCAAACTGCCAATATATCCGTTATATCTGATACAGCTTCTCATCTGCAATGTTTTCGATTAATTGTTTCAGCGTCGCACGCGAATGGTTTGCCATATTTGCCTTCAAAACACCAATGGATCACTGGACAATTCATTCAAATCTCCGAAGTTGTAATGGAGGAAGATTGCTCTAGATTAAATAAATAAATTTTCCGTGAAGTGGCATGAGTCATATGTTGCGATTAATGATATAATTTTGCTGACTTGTCATCGACGAATTAATGGTTTCTTTCAAAACAGAGATTTATAGCTATATTGGTGAACATTTTTAAAAAAAACAATGTTTAACCCTTAAAGGCCCAATGTTGCCTTAAGCAACATACTCAATTTTGGCATCTAAAATCTTGAGAATAAGTCTGAAACTCTAATGCATATTGTTGCCAATAGGATGCATATTGAAACTTTAAATAAATAAATTTACAACATATAGGTAGAAGCCTGGGTGCTGATAAAAGAATAAAAAACATAAGAAAGGCGCAGTTCGGGTCGGCACCGTAGACTTTTCGTGAAGACGTCGGAATAAAATCATAAAACAAATGTTTCCTATGGATATGTAATTTAATTATCAATCTTTTTAATACAATATTTACACACTGTAGTATAATGGTTACAGAATAGATAAATCAAAAGCTACCACAGACCCTTGCTAGATGCGAAAAACTTGTTATTTATCTATTTTGTAACCATTATACTACTCTGTGTATTTTGTCCCGACGTTTCCACGAAAAATCTACGGCGAAGACCTGAACTGCGCCTTTCTTATGTTTCATTTAGAGTAGCTTTTGATGGCGCAATCTATTGACAATGTATGGAACTACATTTCGCCTATGCGCAGTAAAACATTATTTACTACAAATACTCCTATTTCCCGTAATATTCAAATTTCAATTCGTTTCTTTTACGTATTGTCAAGTATTCTGTAAATTTCGTACAATTCGAAAGACAACTCTGTATGTTATAATCAAGAAACATGCGGAGATTGAAATTTTGAATATAATACCGATTTTTACTTCTATTCCGATAAATTTTTATTGTCTCACTTTGGGTCCTAGTCATACCCCTCAAGCTCTTTAAAATGACACCAAAATAAACCTCCTAGCTAAGCGCATTTCCACGCTACACTTATTTATAACCTTACATAAAAATAATTCATAAAAATCGCGCGCATGCGCCTACACTGATAGGATGACGTCACAGGCAAAACAAATACTATGCGGCAAACTCTTACATATATGATCTATCGGTTGTGGGGTCAACCATTCTTTTCGCATTATTGGCCTCGTAGTTATTAGCGATTCAAATCTGACGGTATTTTGTCACACAAGAAAGTTCCACCGACTTTCACTGTAACGAGAGGGAAGAAGTTTTCACTTCAAAATAAATTGATGATTTACACTTAGGCTGCATTTTTTTAGCTTTGTTTCTGCGTTTGAGAACACCATATTTTATTCTACAATATTGAAGGAAATTTCGTATCCGTATTATTAGTTATTAAAATTCACCTGTGTTTGACATCATAGAATTGTATCAATTGTATCATTTTTTTTCTGAAATAAATCCCATTGTTGTCAGTTGGTAACAAACTGTTTTTTAGCTATAAACTATATTTAAAACAAAATAGGATTTTTTAAAGTATTTTTCCCGTATTTTATTCAAGAAGTGAAAGTCAAAAACATTTTCAAATATTTTTTTTAAAAAAGCGGATATTTAAGGGTTAAGTCTACATCACAATTTTAGCTTATTTCATATTGTATTATTTTTTCAGTTTTATTACTTTTTTTAAAACAATTTATATGCATAAATCAAACGTAAATTAGTAGGAAATTATTGTGTTTTAGGCTTCAATGTACTGACTTTGTACATTGACTTGACATTCCATTACTTTCATTTATTTAAACTTATGCGTTTATATTCGTTGTTTTTGACTGTGATAAACCTTTTGATCAAAATTTTATTTTAACTATTATTTTCATATATAATTTAATTTTTTTAGTGAAAATCTTCCAAAACAAAACCTTTCCACATCCCTAATTTTTTCGAACGAATTATTAAGAAGTTATAGATATCTATGAGTTTAAGACCGTGCAACCATGTTTTTCTTTTTCAATAGTTTTATCTTTAAAATGTTACATTTTCGATCAATTTGTCTAGTTTTCAGTTAATTGACTCATCAAAAGGATGTTTTCATTAGACACTTTTTGTACCTCTTCGATCAATTTGTCTGGTTTTCAGATAGTTTACTCATCATTAAGGTGTCTTCTTTATTAGACACGTCAATAAAACATATTATTGCATGTTTTTAATACATGTAATTAAAGCCTTGGAATTTACATTTAAAATGTAAAGCTACGTAGTCTTGATACTTAAACGCCATAATTGGGACATAATTACAGACACACAAACTTTTTGTAATGCATTTTGGGTTAGTTTCATCCAATTTATCTCAAAAACAATCGGATTGGTTTGTATTATATAAAAATTGGTTTTTTCCGGAAGCTTACGCGTGCGATCCTTTTGGCTCACACCCTTTCTCTTTAGTTAAAAATTTCTCAATATCTGCACTTGTAAAATCATATACTTTCATCGGAGGTGTAGAAAGTAGGATTAAAGTAAGAAGATACTGTGAAAACAAGAGGGTTAATTTTTTACTAAGGTTTGGTTTCATGTTCACCCCCTGTGTGCCGTAGGGTTTCAGAATCATTAAATGTTGGACCATGCCAGAAAATGTTATTAATTTTTTTTGGCTGGAAAAAACTAGGTATTTTATGTGCAAACATTTTGATGTGAGTGGAGTTGGTAAACAAAGGAATGAACGCAGAAAATGTTATAGAAAAAGGGGATAAATTTTATTTCCTTTGCTCCTGTTGAAAATAGTATTTACATCTTAGATATAACTTATATGCAGGAAAAAATATCATACATTAAGGACAACGTAATTTGTTAGAAGAGCTAACAAAATAAAGAGTAATTTCCTATCAATTTGGGGATTAAGTGACCCGCCGCGAGTTTTCGGGTTCAAAAAATGGTGGATGCCTTGGAGTGTTAAAAATTTATCGAGAAATCTTGATACTGAGTTATTTTTTACCTATCACAATCTGAAACTGAAGCAAACAATTTCAAATTTATGAATATTCAAACTGATGAACTTCACTTAGCATTTTCGAGATGCATCTTAGGAAATGTATAAATAACGAATAGAAATTTTCTGTTCCTGCGCTTTCCTGCACTAATCATTCGTTACGACATTTATTACTTTTACGAGCAAGAAAAAATCCAAAATTTCTAATGAAATTTTCCTAATCTTTCTAATCCTTTATCTCAGGACGGGAAAGAAGCAAATACGGCTTTCTCCTTTTTTTACTGTGTTGGCAAATGACATTCCTTCCACAGTCTTACTCTTCTATTAACTTTTACATCGTTTGCTTCTTTGATTAAATTTTTCATCCTTTTTAGCTTTCGAAATCCATCTTCTCGTTTGGTTCCTTTATTTCTTTATCTTAGTAGCTTATAAAAAGGGGTTAATTTGGTCTTCTCCCTTCTAATATGTCACTCACAACAGCCATTCTTTTTTGTAATATGACTCCTGCAATCTTGTTCATAGGACAGTATAAAAGTCTTCACATTTCTAAGTCTTCAACGAAATACACAGTTCCGTGGGGGACTTGGTACGTTGTCATCAATTCTGATATAGTTCTTGTCTTAAGATTCTCAGTCTTCTTATTTTGTCTTGGGATGAGAATAGGAAAGTGTAGGCTTATTTGGACCGTCGTCGCACAGATTGGACCATAACTGGCTGCCAATCCGATCGGTTTCGTAGAAATTGAAAATAATAGAACGTCGGATGCAGCAAATTTAAAAACAAAAATAAAATTTCAATGGCAAAACTGACTATTTTTTTTTAAATTCTCAAAATTTAGTAATTTGCGTTTGAAGCTCAACACAAACTTCATTAGCACGAAAATTGTTTGTTCTATCCAATGGTGCATTGATTGTTTTTCAGCGATCATTAGAAAAGATACTACATCGTAAACGCGCCAAGAGTGACCCAAAACAACACGAAACACTAAATAAAAAATTTTCTAGATTAAATTTTAAAATTCCGGCTTCGAGATGCATTGAGTCACCTTTACGACTACATGTGTGCCAAATTTCATGGCTGTAAGTGCGATAGATGCGTCTGGACATCGCGCGCACTCACGCAAACATTGCCTTCTATAAGTATAAGGATTAAACCAAATCTTTCAGTAACGCTCACGTGGTTTGTGGTTTGGCTACGTGCCAAGGAGGTTCAGACAGTGTGTGCGTCTACAAAATAGCATTTGGTTTGGCTACGTGCCAAAGAGATTCAGACGGTGTGTTTACGTCTACAAATTAGCATACACAGGGAATAAATGGACATTATTGCCATTTGACTGTTTATTTTATTTATTTTTTCAGCCGAGTGTAGCAGCTTTTTTATTTTGAGTTGATTCATTGGATTGAATTATGATATGTCCTTCGTTTTCCTTCTTTTCATTTAATTCATGAACACAGAACTATTTAGAATAGTTCAGTTTTCGTTGAAAGGTTTCTTTGTTTATCGTACTTAATTTTGGAAATGAATGTTTATATATTTTATATTTAATATTTTCCCCTTAACCGTTCTTACACCGAAAGGCTCCTTTTACTTAAAAATTTGCATTCATCAATTTATAATTTTTTATTTTATTTTACTCGGACAAAACGAAAGTTAGTGTCAATTGATTCGTCAGTTCGGTTTTTCATTCTTTTTTTATTTCTTAAGCACACTGGCAATCTGCATGAGATTTTCTTCAGCAACTTTCGTTAGTAAATCTGTGACAATGAGATCTGAGATATTGCTGGCAAGCAAAACGCCAGTCTTCGACGGGCACAAATCTTCTGGTTTTAAATAATTGTGTTCAAGTGCACGCGGATAGACAGACTTTCCGTCCAAAATTTGATAGAAATCAACAATTTTAGTGTAAAAGTAGATACCTTCTTTTATTCTTCTACCTCCTTAAACTTTTGAAGTAATGTATTCATACACACACACACACAGATATAATTGCATAGATAATTTTTTCTCAGACTCAAGGAGGTCAGTAGCGTGGAGATATATCGAACTCTTAACGTGGTTTATTTTAATTTTAATTAATGTATTTGTTTTTATTTTATTTATTTATTTTTATTTTATTTATTTATTCTTATTTTATTTATTTATTTTCATTTTATTTATTTGTTTTTATTTTATATATTTATTTTAATTTTATTAATTTATTTTTATTTTATTTTATTTATTTATATTTTTTTATTTATTTATATTTTTTTATTTATTTATTTTAATTTTATTAATTTATTTTTATTTTATTTTATTTATTTATATTTTTTTATTTATTTATTTATATTTCATTTATTTATTTATTTTTAAAGATTACAATACTTTCTCTTTACACACGTCTTATGGACGAGTTTTCTGTTTTGTTTATTTATATTAATTTGCGGTGACTACGTAATTCCGGTGTAATGATAAGTCAATGGAATCTTCAAAAGTCCAAAAGCTCAGGAAATAAAGTCAAGGTTTTTAATGTAAGTAAACAAAACAGAAAACTCGTCCATACTAGAAAGAAAAAAAGGAAACACAGTTTTACTCTTGTATTAATGTAGAAAATCGGTAATGGCATTCCTTTCCAAATTTACGATTTTATTCATTTTTTTCATTTCTTCCTCATTTCATTCTTTTGCTGAATTATTACTTATTATTTTTTTCGAAATAAGTCGTCTTAATATAAGATCTTATTGATTAATATGATATGATTTTCCTTATTTTTATAGCTGTTGAAAGGAATTAGAATGACATGTATCTTGCTAATAGGCTTTCAGAGCAACCACTTGTTTTGAATAATGTATTCCGAAATCTAGACTGACAGAGAATCCATATTTAATAGCTTCTACATGTCTGCCTTTTGAGAAAATATATATTTCTATAGAAAATTTGGCACGTTGCCATACTATCCTCATACAATTCCTCATCTTAAGTGTTATCTTTTAGAATTTTTGGCGTCGGATGATATTGGGATGCCTTATCATTCGTGACAACAATAGTTAACAATGATTATAAAAATAGCTTAGTCATATCCCAAAGATATCGAAGAATTAATGAATCATCATCTAAGATGAATGCTCTATGTGCTGTGATGAATGGTGTAACTTTGATGATTTGTTAACGGGTAGTAACTCAAATATGGGAGTGCACATAAAAAACGCCCATGTTTTTTTAATGTTACATGAACGACTTTTTCATTTATTAACCCCTTAACTGAATTATTTTCTTCGCTTTCTAATAAAATAATCCCTTCTGTTTTGGTAAGAGGCTGTCGTTTTCATTCATCTCAGAAGGCATATGATACTTCAGATGCATAATTAAATTTTAGTTTTTAGATTAAGGGGACACATTAACCCAAAAAATGGACAAGGTATCAGTTTTTATTTTATTGGCTCATTTTGTAATCTTATCTTTCTACTCAATGTATCAAAATTTCAAATGTGTGCCTTTAATCTTATAGAAGTTGTATAGTTTCTTATTTACGATGACCAATGATAAGCATGCGCAAATGACAACTTTAATTGGATTTCTCTCCATGTCGGACTTTTCTTCATTTTCGTGTTTTGAAAATCCTAAGGCTTTTCCCTGTTTTCGAAAGAGCTTCCAAATTTTTTGCGCTTGTTTATCGTTATGCATATGATAAAACTGTGCATACAATAAGCATTCAGTTGCTTAGTTTTTTTATATACAAGATACAAATTGAGGCAGTGCTAAATTTCCTCCGTTTTAACCACATAAACACAGTAAAAAATCTATATTTAAGCGAATATTAGATGCACCTTAAAATCCATGCGCAGTTTTATGTAACATATTTCAGTGAATCTGCAAATGAAATTTGAAGCAAATGTATTTATGTTTGAAAAAGTAGTAGGAAATTTAAAAATTGGTTTTTCTTTTACGAATTTAAATTTCATCTTAATAAGCAGATAAAAATGAATATTCTCTTAAAGATGACTTTATATGATCGTTAAGTTTTAATAGTATGAAAACCTTTTCAGTAATTCTTCAAATACAAAAAATGTTCAGAAGGTAATGTGTCCCCTTAAAAATGCGATAATTCGATGTATTCGGGTTCACAACACATTTATCATCTGTTTATCAGTTACTATTCTTGGTTATAAATATTTTTTGTTTTGTATGCTGCTTATAATATTTACTCCTTACTCTATATTACATTATATACAAAGGATTTTAACTCAATAATGTTTATATGTTGACATATTATCTGTAAATTCCGTCATGCGAAATGCATGCTTCGACATGCATGATACACAATTCGGTTTTAGAAACTCCAGATTGCTCAGATGTTATCTAAGAAACACATTAAATTTTAGAAATCTGTTTGCAACAAGTACGTTTAGTAATTTTCAGACAATCCTTGCAAACAGGGGGTTTAGTAGGCATGGGTTAAAGGGAGGACAGGTCGATAGATGGCTTAATTTAGTTATAGTAATGTCCCCTTTTGAAGCAACACGAAGGCTATTTTGGGACGGACCTTGTCATTTCGGACTGCGGTCAACTGAGCTGGCATCCCCTCCCGAAAATTCCGCACCACACCAGCGGGAGGGCGTTTCACCCAATATACGGCGGATGTTCAGTGGAATCGGGATTCGAACCTGGAATCCTCCGAGATCTTACCACTAGCCCAAAGCGGCCGTGGGTCGATAGATGAATGACTTTCAGAAATATATTTCGATACGGCGGTGTAGATTGTCACTACTCAATCACAAGTTTCACAGTTTGGAGAATTGTTCTCGAATCCATTATTTGGTAAACAATTTGTTTATTAAAATGCTCGTAAAGATGGATTCACATGATGATCTTGAATTTTCACAAACCTGTTCAAACTATTGTAAACATTTTCATTATTACTAAAGATATTCCATTAAAATTCTAATGTATAATGTAGTGTCTCAAAATATTACTTGAAATATATTTGCTTCCAAAGCAGCAAAATGGTAACAGATCTATTGAATTCGACCTTAGAGTATATCAAATAGAAGGTATAGTTTCCGTCTCAAACTGATTTGAAAATATTTGCAATTTATGTTGTTGATTTCTATCAAAGTCTTATTGTCTTGTAAATGTTATTTAACTAATTTTCTTAATCTTAGTGATATATTTTTTCTCTTTTTAGGTAAGTAAAAGGATTTCTTGCAAAGTGGTGTTATTATAGCAAGGTGTTTAAACTTCATTCAGAATTTAATTTCGAGGTGAGTTTATAATTTCAAAATTCTTTTGAGAATAGTTGATGAATAAATGAATTGCATCTTCTGCGATGAATGAACTGATACTTGTAAAATATCAAGGAATATGTAAAGGGATAATGTAAATGAAAACCATTTTAATGAAAACCATTTTTTCCAACCTGAAAAAAAATCGCATCGTGTAGCAAACTTTTTCAAACCTGAACTCACTTTTATAAGTTTCTTATTCTATAAAATTGTTAAGGTCAGAATAAAATTGCCCCGTTTAAAAAAGGCGCTGTGAAAAAAATGTAAACTTATAAAAATAGTTTTATTCAGTGGCGAATCCAGGATTCGGGTCTGGGGGGGGGGGCTGAGGACATAAAGATTTTGTGTCGTAGTGACGAATGTCAAAAATTCATGGCTTATGTAAACCAAAGCACTTTACCTTTACAGACTTTCCTCACCTGACAATAAGAATCATAAAGAACAATTCAATATTTTCGATAATTTAATAAAAAATGCAATGAAGTATCTAGCCAAAAAATATTTTCTACCTCTTCAGCGCTACAAGTGCAAGCGGAATGACAAGAACAGTAGGAAAATTTTCGAGCCTGTCAAGCCAGGAAGCAATGTTCTCACGATTTTATTATTTTTTAAAATGAAAATTAAGAACAAACAGTTGTAGTGATTTTAAATAAAATTATGAATTTTGGTTTAGATCTGGGGGCTGCAGCCCGATAGCCCCCCCTGGATTCGCCACTGGGTTGATTACATTGGGTACATATTTTGCCATTTTAAGTCGTTGGAAGATATTTTGCATTCATTTATGCATTTTCGATTTTTAAATACAAAATCTATACCCAGGTAGCACAACATGTTGCATGATATTGTACAACATTGTTCGATATTAGTATATTATATGATATTGTACAATATTATACAATATTTCGAATATTGTGCAATATCGTAAAATATTGTTCAATATCTTTGTGCAACTGGGGTATTCCAAATAATCGCAATCCTCACCCTGATCTATTCTGATTAGTAGGCGAAATTTAGTAGAGTAGACGTGTCCGAAATTTCAATACACGCTTGAAAACATTAAAAAATTAAATGTATGTTTCCATATATGAACAATTATTTGTATTAAGTAAACGGAATAAATGTTTTCTGAGATATAAAGACTTCCAAACATCCACTTTCAATGTTGAAAATATCCATTTCGTACAAATTTTCATTTTTAAGGAATTCTGGGAGGAAGGGTAATTTTTAACCGCTTTCAATTTTTCTATTATCGTAACAAAATACAGATTTTATAATATTTTTGCAAAAATTTAGATATTTTTTATTTGAGCCTGTTTGCTGTGAAATTCGTTTCGAATTCTTTCCATTTGACGCTCATGTTGACTTTTTCCACCATTTTCTGGATTAATATTAAGATAACATGTTAATATAATTTCAAATCAAACATTTCAAACTGAGCGTCTCGTGAAGAAGCAAGAAGTCCTTTCATCCTTTCCAAAATATTAGAAGATAAGATTTGGGGTCTCCTTTGACCGACCGTGGAGATTATTGTCTTCCCTCACTTTCAATAAATATAGTCATTATACACGGGTATTATATATAACTGAAGAGTAAAACTATCTACAGGGTGATTAGAAAAGAGAATAATATGTTCCACGAGTAGAGTGAAATCATACTCGATTCATAATACGACACTCTTTCACGTTCACAGAAGGAGGCCGCTGTGGCCTAGTGGTAAAATCTCGGCTTTGGGGCCGGAAGGTTCCAGGTTCGAAACCCGATTCCACTGAAGATCCGCCGTGTATGGGGCCTGTTGCACGCTAAATCATACGTAGTGGCCAAACGACCTCCCGTTGGTGTGGTGTGGAAGCTTGGCGAGGGGGTGCCAGCTCAGGTGTCGTCATTTGACCGTGGGTCATAATTACGAGGTCCGTCCCAAAATAGCCCTCGCGTTGCTTCAAAACGGGACGTTAATATAACTAAATTAACCTAAACGTTCACAGAAGAAAAAAATTCCGGTAGTGCAACATGTATTCTACCTGTAAGAAAAAAGGTTAACAAGTATAGTAGACTCTTAATTATCCGATCTAAAGTATTGGAAGGATAGGCCGAATAACAAAAATACCGGATCGGTAGGATCTTCCTACCTTACACACTCCATTAAAAACACCCTTTTCATACCAAAGCCCGCTCTTAGGCATATTTTGTGAATTCTTGGTGCAGGATAGTGCCTTGCAATTGTTTACTACAATATTGTTATTGTCATGGATGTGGCGTTCATTTAAAAACTTGATCGCAGCGATAGGAAGCCTAAAAATAAAAATATTATTCACATTTTAAGACAAATATTATAACTTTATTGCAAACTTTATTGCAGGAATCTCAATATAATGTGCACTGTACAGTATGAATATATGCAGTTTTAAAATAAACCGAACATAAAACCCTTCAGACCTGGTGTCCGGTATACCGGACATCGACTTTGAACAGCTCCTATTAATTCAATAATTGACGAAACTATATGCTATTTTTTAATCTGATTCTGGATTTTCTTAGAAATATAATCGTTGCAAGAATTTTTGGTTTCGGGCGTGGAATCATTTTATTTTTTTAGTTTTTCCAAAAAAAAAAATCGAGAAAATCATCGTTCTTCCCAAAATGGAGCTCGATGGTGAATTTTGTTTTTCAGGTAATTTCTTATTTTTAATCCTTTTGTCACCATTTAAAAGGTTTCTACAATATTTTATTATCCTTTGACAACCATTTTAAAGTGAAATTTGTGTGATTTTTTGTCTTTTTTTAGTTGAAATATCCGGTATTGTCTGGATGCCAGACATGGGGTAACTTTTTAAATTTTTCATCTACAGGCTTGAAATTTCATTTATGCTTTAATCTTTGCAGTAGTACACAGTACGCCAAAAGCAAAAAATTCTAACTCCATTATTTCTTAATTCCGACTGAAGGGGATAAGTAGACTTACTTCGCATAAAAAGGATTTAAAATTATTTTACTGTTCACTGATAAATGATTACTCTAATGTGAAAAGGTAGGCTTAAGATGAAAGTGTCAAAACTGACAGTTTTTCGTTCTTGAAAAAATCCTTGATAGATGAGGGCTTCTCCCGGAGATCCCTCTTTCGAGACGCTGTGTTCCTCCACTTACGCAAGCAATAAATTATTCTTCGTTTTATTACGGAGATTAGTTTTTGACTAGACTGCATAGTATGGATAACGGATGGTCGAGATGATACCGTATTAATTTACGTAATTTTCCAACTATAATGAATTTTGACAACAAAATATTATTCCTAAATTATTTTTTTATAAAAGATCATAAATTAAAAATCTATATATTTAAAATAATTGGCAAAATCAGAAGACCAGTCCTCCCCTACTACTGGACAGATTTCGACAATTTTTATTTCATATGAAAGTTTAAGACATCTAGATGTGTCATCAATGGTCGCCTGTCCCCATACCCTTACATTTACGAGAGAAATTTAAAAACTACTACTACTCTGAACATTCTGTATGGGAAAAGATCTTGATACTAACTCCAGGTTCCAAACACTAGACCAAATTCCACATTTTTTATGTCATATGAAAGTTTATGACATTTAGATATGTCATCAATGGTCGCCTGCCCCCATCCTCTTCCATTTTCGAAAGAAATCGGAAAAATATTACTCCTCTGTACACTCTGTATGGCA
>BGPR01002473.1:13011-23144 GCA_013235015.1 Araneus ventricosus | reverse complement strand
ATGTTTATTTCATATGAAAGCTTTTGACATCTGGATATGCCATCAATTTCCGCCTGCTATCCGCCATCCTCCATTTTCGAGATATATCGCAAAAAAAGACTGTCAAAATCCCCCCCGCCTTTACAACCGCCAGCTCGCCAAACAATTTCGCCAGTTTGCAAGCATACCTACAGGCCAGTGATATAAGGGCGAACAACTGGTTGCGAAAGGCGTCTAGTCTCTACTAATAATTTAAGAGGATGTATGTGTGTTATGACTCTCGACAGGATAGATGGTTGAACCTAAAGCAACAAAATTTGACTCGAATATACTTTTGAGGGTGAGAATAGGCACCTCGGAGCGATTGTTTTCAACTTTTAATTAGTATTTTCCTTAATTAAAAATTAAGCAACATTTTTGCGATTTTTGGCGATAACAATCGAAATCATAATCGCTCAAAAATTATATTTTCTCTATCATGAAATTAAAAAATTACATTTTCAATGATACTAATTTAATTGCCGTCCAATTTGTTTCCCTAATCAAACCGTTCTCATTGTTTAAACAAATATTTAATTGCGTGAAAACTGATTAAATTTTTAAATGAAGGTTTATTTTTTTGTACATGGCAGATTTTGAATACCTAGAATTTGGCTTTACTTGACGCTTGCCATTTCTACACCCTTTATGTAAATACTCTTTCGAATACAAAAACAGCATAAACGCAATTTTGAAAAAAAAATGACTCATGTGATTTTTACAATCAACAATTCAATTTCTTTGTTAAGGTCACCATGAATCTGACACAATGCGTATAATATTCAAACGAAATTAATATATAAACAATCAGCATTCTCGGGCATCCGAGGGCGGCTAGTAAAATTATAAAAATGCAAAATCATAACAAATTGTTCTAAGCTAAAATCTAAACATCATAGATCATCATATCAAAGATTTTTGAAAACCATGAATGTCAAATTTTGTGTCAAAAAGTTATATAAAATTAAAATCAATTTGAATTTCCGGGAACAAACTGGTGTGTGAGGGAGGCTAGTAATACTATAAAAATGAAAAATCGCACCAAATGTGCTTCATCTAAAATCTAAACATTATATATCAACGAATCTTGAAAATCATGAATGTCAAATTATGCGTCAAAAATTTATATAAAATTAAACACAATTTGAATTCCCGGGAACAAACTGGTGACCGAAGGCCGCTAATGGCACTATAAAAGTTAAAAATCAGATGCGTTCCATCTAAAATCTAAACATCATTTATCAGCGATTTCTGAAGCCTCTATACTCTTTGAGGGACTTTTAGAATCCCGAAACGCCACGCCTACACTATCCTAAATCATTTAATTCTCTCTCTGAGTGAAAAATGTACTAAATGTTTCCCTCCACTGCGAGTCGCAGTTATTAAATGTGGCAGGACTAAAATATCTCACATCGCCCCCAAATCCATGTTTCTATTTTAAGAGCATAACTCACTGCGAGAAACTTTTCGCCTGCGCGCGACATGAAAACTCTTATTGATATTTGTGTGTGTGTATACAGGGGTCAGAAGTTTATAAAGCACAGCCATTAACCTTTATGGCATTGTTCGGCGCTCTGCAGGCAAAAAAAGAAAAAAAATTGATTAATAAATGTCGAATGGATGTGAAAAAAGAATTTAGATGTGAATGTCAGCCAAGAAAACGTCAAGTTGATGGATTTGTTTATTTCTTTAACTCTCAGCTCACACAAATTAGTTTGAAGAATCAGTCATTTTTCGAAATATTTCTAGACTGCTGGTTTTCGGTCTATTTTAGAAGCCAGGTGCAAACAAATGGCATGTTTGTGATGTTCAATGACATATTTATCAATTGTTCATCAGCTGTGATGTCTTTGTGAATTCTTTGTGGTTTTATGTAAGGGAATGTATTGTTGTTGTTGGGATTTAAAAAATTGTAGCATATAAATTGCAAAAAACTAATGAAAAAAGGAAAAAGAATTTTAAAAAGTTTTTTTTTCCGTTTTTAAGAAAATCTTTGTAATTTCTTTAATTTATACTATGTTTATTAATTAGTTACAATGTTAAAATAATATTAAATTAGTAGCAATACTCGTGCTAATGTTAAATTAGTAACAATACTCGTCCTAAATTAACTAAAAATACTAAGTTATGTATTAACATTTTAGTAACTGTGATCTAAAATATTTGATTTAAAGCTTTTTTTGTAAGATTGCCCTTCGGCAAAAACAAAAAGTATGTAGCAAATTAATAATAAATCCAAAAATTATATTTCCATTTTCATATATTATATTTCACAAATTTTTCTGACCGAAATTTAGAAAACTATTTTTAATTAATATCAATTTGGCCTTCCGGGGGAAATTTTATTTTGCAGAATGTTGGAAAATTTTAAAAAAGAATAGCAATTAATTTTTGATGAAATATAAATAAAGAAAAGTAAGATAATATCCACATGACTTCCGCATTTTTTTATCGTAAAATGATGAAAGCATTAAAAAAAATGAAAATTTAGATAAACTGACGAAAACATGTTGTGCGCATGAACTAAGAAAATGTCACGATGACATAAAGATATTTGTGATTTAAAATTAGTTTTTATGAATGAACGACTTCGCCGCTCTGTTTCAGAAATTTTGCTTGAGGCAAATTGATGTCGAGTCTGTAGTGTTGTCATGTTACCTATTATGAAGGCTGTGGACGTCATTAATGGAAACATTAAAAAAAGAAAAGGTTAGATAAACTGTCGAAAGTGTCTTGTGCGCATGAACTAAGAGAATGTCAAAATGACATAAAGACATTTGCTATTTAATATTTTTTTTATGAATGAACGACCTCGCTGTATTTTAGAAACTTTGCTTGAGGCAAATTGAAGTCGAGTTTATAGCATTGTCAGGTTATCCATTATGAAGATTGTGGCATTGTGTTACACTGTGACGTCATAGTGCAGCCTCCAGTTATGCTGTATAGATAGATATAAATGCCACACTATTGTGTAGTTTAATAAGAAATAAGATTTTCAAGTTCTAGAAATGGAGAACTTTTTCTCGTTTGATATGCGATGTTTTATAATAATTACCGATGCTTTCGAGGAAATGAAATACAATAAAGGTTAAATTAAGCATATTAAAATTTTTATTTAAAGATTTTTACTTGGCGATTTTTTTTGTAGGACGAAACACACAAAATCAAAAGGAAAAGGAATAAATAATGCAATTCTGAACAATTGTTCTATTAACCGGTATTTAACATTTTTAAATTGTTTATTTATTGTTTTCGTATTTAACACTGAAATACCAGAATTTAATAAAATATTGTAGTATACATATAGAACGTTTTAGGATGAAATTAAATATTCCTTTGGACTTATTAATTTTTGGTGTAATTTAGAGAAGTAGTGACGAGGAACATCAAATTATCCTGTGGACTTNNTAATTTTTGGTGTAATTTAGAGAAGTAGTGACGAGGAACATCAATAAGACAAATAGCAACTTATAAAATGACAAGACAGTAATTTATTTTTCTCTCAGAGCTAAAAAATTATTTAAAGAAACTGATTTGATTTCTTTAAAGAAAGTAAAAGATATTTTAAAGATGTGTAAAAATTCTTGCTACATTAATTTCTCACATGATCATCTTCATAAAAAATTACTATAATAATAGGTAATAAGAAAGTCAATGTTGTGCCTTATCTTGTCAAATTAATTTATCACTTCCGAACCACGAAGCTCGGAAAACCAACTTTTATGCAGGGATGACAAACGGTATAATTGAATTTTATTTTGACGTCTGAGTAATTACTATGCTTTCTCGACGGTTTTCCAATGTATTATTCGAAATTTAATCTCCATTTTTAACGACGGTCATTGAACTTGCATCAGGACTATTCGTAAACGGGGGCACGTCTTCTCTCTGAAATCCCGCAGCCCTAATCGCATTTTCATTTTAATGACAACATTAAGGACAGAGACCATACATCAAGAATAGATTTCGTCATGGATACGTTCCTTCGGGAAGAAATGCGTCACTTGATGGAATATTTTTGTGGCGTGTTTAATTGGTTAACCATTTCTTTTTCTTTCAATGCAAAATGAAGATTTAAAGAAACCCATTTCGTCATTTGAAATAATTGGTATTAAATTGAAAATTTCAATCTCCGCATGTTTTTTTATTATAACATGCAGAATTTTCTTTTGAATTCTACGAAACTTACAGAATACTTGACAGTACGTAAAATAAGCATTGTATTAAAATTAGTATTCAAAATTTTGAATATTACGGGAAGTAGAAGCATTTGTAGTAAATAATGTTTTACTGCGCATACGCGAAATGTAGTTCTATATACTGTCAACAGATGGCGCCAACAAAGGCTACTCTAAATAAAACATAAGAAAGGCTCATTTCGGGTCCGAGCCCTAGATTTTTCTCGAAAACTTCGGGATAAAATCATAAAACAAGTGTTTCGTATTAATATGTAATTTAATTATCAATCTCTTTAATACAATATTTACACAGAGTAGTATAATGGTTACCGAATAGATTCCCACGGTTGCTCATCGCGAGTGCACGGATATGACTTGCTGCCGGATAAGTAAGCAGGAAGTCGCTTCCCCTATCGGAGTAGTATGGTGGGGCTTAGGTCCCTCTTCCAGTGATAGTACGTACCTCCTTCGGGAGGTGTCGAGCCGTGGCCCGCTGATGGGCTGCTAGGACTTCGGCCTGAGTACTCGAAGTAATTGCGGCGGCTGTCATTCAGTTACCTGGATGTTTAGGCAGGGCGTGGTGATCAAATTTTCTGGTTGCCTCATAACTCTTCATTAAAGAATAAAAAATATTATTACATATTCTTAAAGTGCAACTCTTAAAGTTTGTTAAATCAAAAACAAAATTAAGTAATTTCCATATAGCAGCCTTTCTTGAAGAGGTTAAATTTTGATTTCTCCATAACTCCCTGTATTTTGAAGATAGATAAAGAACATTATTTCTAAACGGATTATGGTCATACAAATGTGTAAGCCAACAGCGAATCCCCCTTCTGTACGTTTGAAAACATGTATTTATGAAAAAGTTGTATTAATTAAAAGTTTAACCATATTTGGAACCAATGTGAGACTATTGGTAAACGGTTAAAATTTACCCTATTATAAAGCAAAATAAGAGCGATCTCAAAAACAAAAAAAGAATGATAATATAAGAAGGTAATCTTGACAAAGTTTTAGCTATTCAATGCTTCTCTTTAAATGAAATTAAGTTCATTACAAGCAAATTTGTGGAATGAGATTTTAAGTAAATAAAATCCTCAATATTGCACATTTTAGCTAACGCGCTATTTGAAAATAAATGAAATCTTATCACTGCAAGAATGGCAATAATTCTCTGCAAGAATGGGGTAAGTTCGAATTTTCCTTCTTTATTGATATTTCTATGAAGGCATTTTTGCCAGATGGCTAATGATTTTTAAATCAATCTTGTTAGCGGTATTATGTTGTTTCTTTCCTTTTAAAAATTCTTTTGTTGTCTACTTATCTTGTTTGTCTTGGCTACCACGAACAAATGCTACACGCGATAAACTTGTGATTTATCTATTCTGCAACCAGTATACTACTCTGCGTAAATATTGTATTAAAGAGATTGATACTTAAATTACATATTAATACGAAACACTTGTTTTATGATTTTATCCCGAAGTTTTCGAGAAAAATCTAGGGCGCGGACCCGAAATGAGCCTTTCTTATGTTTTATTTAGAGTAGCCTTTGTTGACGCCATCTGTTGACAGTATATAGAACTACATTTCGCGTATGCGCAGTAAAACATTATTTACTACAAATGCTCATATTTCCCATATTGTTCAAATTTTTGTATTCAAATTTTAATACGATGTTTCTTTTACGTATTGCAAAGTATTCTGTAAGTTTTGTAGAATTCGAAAGAAAACTCTGCATATTATAATCAAAAAACATGGGGAGTTTGAAATTTTCAATTTAATACCGATTTTTACTTATATTCTGATAAATATTTTCATTGTATAACTTTGGGTCGTAGTAATACTCCTCAAGCTTTTTAAAATGACACCAGAATCAACCTCCTAGCTAAACGTGTTTCCACGCTACACTTATTTATAACCTTACATAAAGCTAATTCATAACAATCACGCGCATGTGCCTACACTGGTACGATGACGTCACAGGCAAAAAAGTACTATGCGACAAACTTTTACAGATATGCTCTATCCGTTGGGGGTCAACCATTCCTTTCGCATTATTAGTCTCGTAGTTATTAGCGATTCAAATATGACGGTATTTTGTCACACCAGAAAGTTTGACCGACTGTCACTGTAACGAGCGGAAAGACGTTTTCACATCAAAAAATTTTTCAGAAGAATCTAATATCTGAAACCACCACTTGAAAATGTGACATCGCTATGGTTCCATTTAATTCAGTTTTAATTGCAAATTGTCCTAATCATAATTGCAAAGTTGTTTAGAAATGGATAACTATAGAATTTTCATAACGATTCATTTAGGAAAACCGTATACTGAACTACAACCTACTGAAATGAAGGTATACTGAATGCCTATGCTATTGCCCCTAATCGTATTTTGATTTCAATTCCAACATTAAAGACAGCAGTTTGTTGTATTAATGTCCCGTTTTGAAGCAACACGAGGGCTATATTCAAGACAAAGACCATACAACAAGAATAGATTTCGTAATGGATGCGTTCCTTTGGGAAGGAATGCGTCACCCGCGGAATGCCTTGGTGGCATTTTTAATTGGTTAACAATTTTTACTTTCTCGTATACGAAGTATACAAAGAGAAAGTATTGTAATCGTCAAAAAATTCGAACTTGAGATTTTGACGGATCTCCACGTTTTAGACCTCCCCGAGTCCGAAAAACACAATTTTGGAATTATGTCTGTGTGTCTGTCTGTGAACACGATAACTAGAAAACTATTAGAGCTACGGGGATGAAATTTAGTATGTGGTCTCTAAACATAATTTGTAGGTCTCTATCAAATTTTGGACAAAATCCGTCAACGGGAAGTCTGTCTGTCTGTCTGTATGTCCGAAGTCATGTGAACACTATAACTTAAAAACTTGAATAGCTAGATAGATGAAATTTGGTACACAGTTTTATCGTCATGAATATACGTACGTAAAATATTTTGGGCCAAATCCGTCCACGGGTTGACTGTCCATCGGTTTGTATAATCGCATACTTGTATCTCATAAGCCCTTTGGCTTAGATAAATAAAACTTGATATCGCGGATGCTAACATTAATTATAGATCTGTGCCCAATTTTCATCTCAATCGGTTGAAAAACAGGTGTTCAAATTGCATATTTAGTTTAAAATGCACATTACGACTGTGTGTTGGCGAGCGTTTCGCTTATTTTACTCAAGTGAGTATGGTTGGCCTTTGACCTTGGCGGAAATTGATGCGAGCCGCACACACGCGCTTCGGATATTATGGGAATCCCCAAATCGAAACTTTTTGACATTCTCCAGATGGACTCCTGTGATTAACCAGAGGTGTAGTGAAATGTTGTGCGATATCTATAGTAAGATTCGTACTCAAAAATGTTAAATAAAGTTCTAGTTCCTCACCGCGCGTAAAAATTGAGAACATACACAATTCTTTTTTGCAAAATATTAAGTTTCAGGAATTCATGAATTTGATTTCATTGTAAATCACCATTCATAATTTTTTTCTCAAAATAACCAGGCCTTGGGTAAATACCCCAATAATATTTACCTACCCACTGAGTGTTTACCCACCCCACATTACTTTTCGTATGCGAGAAAGTTTCGGGGAGGCCACTCCCGCTGGTTTTCTTTCGATGAAGAGTTGAAGAAACACATTTCAAAATTTAAAAATAATTCTAACATATGGGTTCAGACAGTGATTTTTAAGAATGAAAAGTTTTTCTGGAGGATATAATATCTTAAAACATCATCTGAAAAAGTGGTACAGATGTTGGTTCTATTTCATTCTATTTCAATACCGAAATCAACGGCAATGCTGTTAAAGAATAACATCAATAGTAGATTTATTTCATTTTGAATGCGTTCCTTTGTGAAGAAATGCGTCGCTTAAATTTTATTGCAGAATATTTTGGTGTCGTATTTAATTGATAAGTCATTTTTTAAATTCAAAGTAAAGAGTTGGAGAAATGCATTTCCGAATGTAAACCAGCGGGAGTGGTCTCCCCTAAACTTTCTCGTATACTTCTCGAAAAAGATGCTGTTTCCCCTCCTCCCGCGTGGATAAAAAAATTCGAAGCTATTGTAACCCAGGATCCAGTGACTATCAGAAAATATTTAGGTAAAAAATCAAATTCGAAGAGATGTGTTCCGATTAAATGGATACCGATTTCTACTCTTTCTTGGCTCAAGGACAATCCTAACGTGCAAAGATTGCTACCGAGTACGCATGCGCATGGAGAATCGGATGAAAAAAAAGCGCCAAGCAGGAGTCAATAAATATCGTGCATAGAAGATAGCGTTCAATACGCATGCGTGTGGAGATAGCGGACTCGTTAGAGATGCGCTTATACAGACCGACAGACAGTCAACCTTTTGATGATTTGGCCCAAAATTTGATACGGACCTACATTCATGATGATAAAACTGTGTACCAAATTTTATTCATCTAGCTATTCAAGTTTTTGAGGTATCGTGTTCACATGACCTCGGACATACAGACAGACAGATTTCCCGTTGACGGAATTTGTCCGAAATATGGCAGAAACCTACAAATTATGTTTAAAGACCACATACCAAATTTCATCCCCGTATCTCTCATAGTTTTCGAGTTATCGTGTTCACAGACACACAGACAGACAGACATAATTCCAAAATTGTGTTTTTCGGACTCAGGGAGGTCTAAAACGTGGAGATTCGTCAAAATCTCGAGTTCGAATTTTTTGACGATTACAATACTTTCTCTTTGTATACTTCGTATACGAGAAAGTAAAAATTTCTAGTGTATGGTTCAGATAATGATTTTAAAGAATAAACATGTTTTACAGGAGAATCTGATATCAGAAAAAAACACATTTAAAGATAATTGAAAATGTGACGTAGCTGTGGTTTGAGGAATGAAATTTTCGAGAATGAATATTTTAGGTAAACTATTGACTATCGATAGTCGTGGAAATGTTACTTTTCATAGATGCCTTGTTACTAAATATAATAATACGAAGCCCATTGTATAGAATCCCGAAATAAACCTGTTCATCTTATCATTGGGAATAATCGTTCTGACATTACACTTAATTATCACAGTTCCTTTAATTAATTTATTTTATTTTATTTTTATCTCAATGGTATTACACTGTGTTATTCGAAATTTAATCTACATTTTTAACGACTGCCGTGAAACTTATATAAAATGTATGAACTTACGGCAAAAGGGGGCACGGCTTCTCTCTTAAAATCCCTCAGTCCCTAATAGCATTTTCATTTTAATGACAACATTAAAAACAGTGACCACATATCAAGAACAGATTTCGTCATGCGTCTGTGGGCGGAATATTTTGATACCTTGTTTAATTGGCTAACCATTTTTTTCTTTTAATCCAGAATGAAGATTTGAAGAAACCCATTTCGGGATATGAAACAAGTTCTAATGTATGGGTTCAGGCAGTGATTTTTAAGAATAAACATGTCTTACATAAGAATGTAATATATGAAAACATCACTTGAAAATGTGATACAGCTTTTTCTCTATTTAATTCAATTTTAATACGAAAATCTATCGCAAGGCTGTTAAGGAATGCATCAAGAATAGATTTCGTCATGGATGCGTTCCTTTGGAAGGAATGCGTCACTTGGCGGAATATTTTGGTGGGGCGTTTAATTGGTTAGCCATTTCTTTTCCTTTCAATCCAGAATGAAGATTTGAAGAAACCCATTTCGGGATATGAAACAAGTTCTAATGTATGGGTTTAGGCAGTGATTTTTAGGAATAAATATGTTTTACAAGAGAATGTAATATATGGAAACATCACTTGAAAATGTGATACAGCTGTTGGCTCCATTTAATTCAATTTTAATTCCAAAATCAATTGCAAGGCTGTTAAGGAATGCATCAAGAATAGATTTCATCATGGATGCGTTCCTTTGGAAGGAAT
>BGPR01002472.1:164860-175993 GCA_013235015.1 Araneus ventricosus | reverse complement strand
GGCAGAATAATCTTGGGTGAGGTCGAAGGCATAGAGACACGTGTTGTTTTTATATTCATCTAGTGTGATGTTCGTGTCGTGTTGGCCAAGATCTGTGAAAAGACTCAAATAGTTTCGCGCGAACAAATTATTCTTGTATGATGGTGTGTAGGCCGACATTGGTATCTGCACGCCATTCTCTGATAACGAAATTGAACTAAGATTATAGTTCTTAAAATTAAAAGGATTTTGTTTAAAATACCCATTAAACGCTGCGTTCGAAACCAGCCCTAGAATCATTCGTGACGGAAGAATACCGTTCATTGCATTTGGAATGATAACACTTTTCAGCCCGGAACCGAGAGTAAAAGTTTTCGTTTCGATTCTAGTGAAAGGCATTTGCACTAATGCTTGCTCTAAAGCTTTTTCGTGGGCAATAATTATGGAACTGGAGACGTCACATTTTCGAATAAAGAGACTTATATTTTCGATTTGAAGGCGAAAATCACCGGTTTTCGCTAAGAGACTGAAATTGTCTTTTGCCTTTAACAAACGCACACGGATTGTTGTCCCACTGATTAAGAGTCGAGGTTGCGTTCCTAAATCTATATGAAGCATTCCGCACATATCAAATATCTTGCCCTTCTTAACTCGCTCAAAGCGATGTTGAAGCCCTTTATTTTTGCCATCGGCTGTTAGATCTGTATCGTCAAATGCATCCGGTGTGTCTTTATAAAACATGCCCGCGCGCAAAAAGTTCTTTTGCGACGATTCTGAATGAAACAATATGCTCTGAAGATATGTTTTGTAAGCATAATTGCTCTCGGAAGAAATTTGTCGATCATTGAGTGAGATGTGACATTCTGAAAACATTGTGTTCAAAAGATAGTTTATAGGCCCACAGTTGTCAGCAGCGGTGAAAGCCGTTGCATCTGCCTTCAGAATTTTTGCTTGAATATTGAGAAGAACGTGAGATAGATCAAAATAGGCATCCCCTAATCCAGTGATTTGAAACTCGATAGTGCTGCTATCGGAAATAGAAGCGATTGGATGAATCTCCACAAAACTAGAACTATCGATAGCTAATTGAATTTTTTCGGGGCTAAATAATTCCAATTCGCTTTTTGTGCAATAGCATTTCTCCATTTTGTCTTGTTTTCAAATATCAGAAAAAACGTCTGTCGTTTTCCGTTTCTTCCGCTTGGTGTGAGGAGATGTCTGTGATTTCTTTCTTTTAAGTCGTCGTCCTCCACCTTTTAATTTACGGATAATATCTGCTTTAATTTCACGCCCTGTGTGGCGAATTTGATCCCTCGCTGCGTGTCCAAATGACTTGCCTTGCGACACGTCCTCAATAATATTTTGACCGGAGGCTAATAAACGTTTGCCTAAATAGGTTCCGGCTTGCATCATCAGAGGAAGAGCATATCGACGCAAGCTGCTGAAAAAACCATACCCTCTCTGAATAGGAAAATCTGATGAAAAGTATGAATTCGCGCTCCCAATTTGATTCCGATAATGTGCGATGCAATGCTCAGGATGCAATCTATGACCGCGCCTCGCCATGATTGTTCATGACTCTAAAAACAGCATTGGATTTAACACTATTTATATAATTTTTTTCCTAAAAGATAGGACCACATTCGTTTTCCCTGATATGAACTTGACATCAGACCCAGAGCTTGTTTTCAAAATCAATTCCACAGAATCAAAAAATTGTTTTTTGACTCGGAAATACAACGGAACCGAAAAGTTTTTAACAATTTGTTCGTTGTGTTCATTAGCTATCGGAATAATTTTTAGAATAGATGCCAGGGAATCTCCAACGAGAGAAGGAGCGATGATATCGCAATACACATAGATTTCTGTGATGCCTGCTCGCAACTCTAACACATATTCTGCTTTATAATCACCATGCTCAAAAGTGTCTTGCGTGAATCCTAGCATATCTCTGAGTTTTTCCCCAAACGTAACACTAGTGTGGCTGGGTACCTGCAATCTCACTCTCGAATCTGAGCTCAATTTTAAAGTGATAAACTGGAATTCTTTAAATAAGTCTTGTGCAGTCTGATACATTCCACTGGGAATGAGTAGTGTTTTGGTTTTGGTTTCTTTGCGTGTTGTAGGGAATGTTTTATAAGCGAGTACTCGAAATGATTCGCCTTCAATCGATTCTGTCGGTCGAGTGTAGGGAAATTGCATCCTCGAGTTTTCTCCAAAAATGGTATATGCATCATCGATTATATTCAAAGCATTCATTAATCTGGGGCAAGAGTTCCTCTTGAATTCAATCTTTATATTGAATCGCACTGTCACTATGAGTTGTCCATTGCTTTCCGACAGTTGGACTTCATTTGTAAGTCCCTGTTCGTTTAATTGTAACTCAATTTGCTCTAACAAATTGCCGTCTTTTAATTGTATTTCGAAGATGTCATGCAAAATCGGGTTTTTTGCAATCAACTGAATATTTTGGTTTTTGAAAACCTCTCTGTTAGGAGCTTGATATGTTCTAAAAACTGTAAACCCTCCGGGTTTATTCGGAATTGTCCTAGTTTTGTTGGGATCTAAGCCTAACACTCTTAACAGTTGGTTTCCCGTTTCTGCTGTGATAATCCAATCAAATCCCTCTTTCAGTTCCACTTTTATCTGTTTCTTCTTGTTGGTTAGGACGAACACTAATGGAGGATCTGTAAAAACACTTTTCATATTCTCATTGAATCCAGCAATAAAATCATCATGGTTTTCATTGTAAAGAGGAATGTTGAATGTGGAAAGAAGCGTTTCATCTGGAATTTCAATTTCTCTTGTCACAGAATAGGAATCGTTATAACGAGCTTGGATTGTAAAGTATTTTCCTGGGAGTGTCACTTCGGATAAGCAACACTCCCACTCACCATTTAAACTAATTGGTCTGCTTAATTTTGTTCGAAAATGATTTGGAGAGTTATCTGGAAAATATTGCATACTCGAGTTCGATGGCAAAAGAATATGAAAATCTGTCATGTTTTCAGCCATTCTGGTTTAATCCAAGAGTTAAAGGAATCGTCAAAGCCCACCCACTTAACGAACAATTGTCGGGAGGCTCCTCGACCTTTTGTGCGAATGATTTTTTCAATTGCCCACAGATCGTTGTCGGACTTGTCAATTTTTTGTAACTCTTCTGCATAAAACCGACCTGCAATTTCTTTGCCAGACAAATCTTGTAACACATACGTTGGAGGATTTGTTGGATATCGTTTATAGACGACAAATGTTTCTTCCGTCCAGCCGGGTAGATAACCTTTTCTGAACACTTTGCGAGCTTTAGAAATCCTCACCACATCGTTAACCGAAAATCGAAATTTAATTGGAACGTCTATCTCGTACAAAGATTTATATAACTGAGGTTCATCAGCTTCTGTAACGTTCGCAGGCGCAAATCCATGGCTTCGATGCACGGATTTGTTGTATGAATCAACAAGAGGTTTTAAAATATCTAAATACTTATATGAATTGCGATGAGTGAAAACGCGAAACATTTTATTTTGCAGCGTTTTGTGCGCTCTTTCCAAAATGGCACATTTTGCTTCGCTTTTTGTCGAATAATGATGAATGTTAAATTTCTTAAAAAGACTACGAACAGTTCTGTTATAAAATTCGGTTCCTTTATCTGTTTGGATATTTTTCGGTCGAACCTCTTTAAAGACTTTGCGGAAAATTTTAGCGATTGTGCCAGCCCTTTTGTCTTTGATAGGATAGGCTCTTAAATATCGAGACATAACATCAATAATAGTTATAATATATCGATGACCTCTATTAAAGCGCGATATTTTCTGTAAATCCAGTATATCACTCTGCCATAACTCATTAACACCATAAGCAATAGTTTTCCGCCTTTGAAATTTATAACGCACGGGGAAATGAAGCGTATAAGGATCCTCTCCCGAGAGAAATTTTCGAACGCGAGTTTTTTTAAAACCGCTGGCCTCTGAGAGTCTTTTGACACCACCAAACGAAGCAGGCTCTTCAGGATCTTAGTAGAGTTTCTTTAACTTCTCCACGTCTTCCAAGGCAGAGGTTTTGTTAATCTTTTGGTCTCTGACCAAGTTGTCCATTTTCGGTCTGCGGATGAGGTCTCAGGATCGGAAAATGTGTTTTTCAAAACTTTTTTTTCAGGTTCTGTGTCAGGACTTGAGAATGCTTGCAGTCTCTCTGCGATTGACAATTTCTTAGGTTTCGATTTTATGGGGGGACTCAGCGATTCGGAACTTGAGAATGGTTCTAATTTCTCTGTGATTGACAATTTCTTAGGTTTCGATTCTTTGAGAGAGCTGGGAGAGCTTTGATTCGACCATTTCGGATCGGTTTGTGAGAGAAGAATCGACTCTTTTACATTTTTATTGCCAATCCACTCGATAGGAATGTTTGCATTTAATATTCCCTCCAAAAAGGTATGAAAACCAAGAGGAGGGGGTCTGTTGTCTCGCTCATTTCTCATTAAATAACTGAATAAATCAATTCCGTTGCTTCTATATTCTGTCTTTCCATCTTTCTCCAACTCGTTCATGTCATTGAATATGTAATTGGCATCTCTCAGTTTTTCTAAGATGGGTATGATATATTTCTTTCTCGTTTTCGGAATAGTGTATGAAATAAATTTTGCAATCATGTGTGTTCTATATATCAACGGAGAATGTGTTTTTTCTTCTTGTTCCACCTCTGTTTCTTGTAAGAGTTCCTTGGGTATTTCAAACCGTTTTGATGGAGGAGAAGGCTGCATCAAACGTTGATATTTCGGAATCCAATGCGATAATAGTTTGGCTTTCATATCGTCTGGTGTCTCCTCGTCGTGTATTAAATTTGAAATATTATCTTCAACCCTTATTTCAGGTTTGTTCAGTTGATAATATTCTGAGACTAGCTCTTTTGGGACTAGAGCCATTTTTCGTGCCATTTTTTTTAAAATTCTCTTGCCTATAGCTTTTCCCACAAGACCTCCAACTAGACTCAAAACAGCAGGTAGAACAAGAGGTAAAAACCCACCTGTTTGATTTGTCAATAGTTTACGCTTTCGAGTGATGGCTATATTTCTGTCGGCTAGCTGGCGAATGACTTTCTTATAGCGACACAATTGTCGAACCTTAGCTTTCGAGATGTTACCCTCTAATACATTTTGACATATTTCGCATATCGTTTTTATCTGTTCGTTTGAAGCATTTTTTAATATTGCATTTCTTTGTTGAGGACTCACAGAGGATAAGACATGCAACAAATGCACATGCCGTTTGATTCGATTCATTCTGGTACAAACACCCAATTGATTCCTCTATCATCTGGGAATAAAGACTGTCGCAATCTCAACTCTTCATCTGTCGTCGGGAAGCAGTCCACAAGTAGGAATTGATATTTTTCCGCTGTCGCCTTTTTATAGGCGTCCATGAAAAATTTCGAACGATGAGGAAACACTTGTCTACCAAAACAACCAATTTGAGATTGATCTCTGTTGTTTCGAAAGAGTAATATGTAATGGGCATTCAGACTAATATCTCTAGCAACTCTAGTGCGGGGAAAAAGATTTTGTGTGATCAAAATTATGCTGAAATTCTTATGATGAGATCCAACCGTGAACATTTGTGCTGTATCATTCGTCAGAGAATTCATAAGATCTTCAATAATTAAAAGATCAAAGTTTTCGTCTTCCTTTGGCAATCCTGCTATGAATTTGATCTTTTTCTCTTCGTGAAACCACGGTTGAAAAATTTTATAACACCACACGACTTTTTTGATCGGAACGTCGTAAACTTGTCTCGAAATAATATCCCTGGCAAGCCTCGTTTTCCCGCTCTGAGAAGGTCCATTAATTATCATTGATGAAGGGAATTTGAGTTGAAGCAACATGGCTCAACAAACTTCGCACACTTTTCTAAATTCACTTTTCGTTAACTGCACTCCTATAATCTCCGGAAAAGGATTGACTGTGCGATTGGAGAAAAAATATCGAATATCAAAAATTTCTTGTTCTTTTTTTAAACAAATGTGAAGAAATATTTGTTGGGAATAAATCTCTCCTCTTTTTATCGGCAGCATCAGCTAAACTATAATTTTCGAATCTTGTTGGCTCTAGTTGGTCAGGATTGCGATCGACGTTAACTGGAATGATATGCCGATTCGAATCACTGATTGATCCCAATCGGCATGTCAGTGAAGATGTAAATTTCCTAATCGCCACACATATATAAAGGTGCGATGCTAGTCTTCTCTCAGTTTACTGGTTGGCAGTTTCTGGCTCGCTGTGTGTTCTCTTACTGGCCCTCTGGCTTATACTTTCTCCTTCCGGAGAAGACGTCGAGATGTGTGTGTGTTATGATATGTGTTAAGTATTGTTTTTATTATTGTCTATCTTGTGTTATGGCTACGAGTGGTATCCATGTTGTGCCGTAATAAATGTCAAGTTTAAATTTAAACTGTCTCCATCGTCATTTGTGTGGATCTCTATCTTCATGAAAAATTAAATTTATCAATTCAGGTTAATTTTTCACAAGAATATTTTCCGACCAATATACTTCGACACAAAACAAGACGAGTTGGAAATGTTTAGTTTTTCAGCTGAGTCGATTGGTGTTTGGGTTTGCAAAACAATTAAAAAAACTATGATGTCAACAATCAGAACAGTCAGAACAACAACGATGTGGAACCAAGTTTTTTTCGAAATATTTTCCATTATCAGAGTGAAAAATATGGGCGCAAGGTTTTATAAACTTGCTCGTAAACAATCTCCTTTTTTTCTGGATTTTTATCTATAATATGTTTGGCAAAAGAAAGCAAAATACCTATTGTTGCTAGAGTGATTCCATCTCTGAAGAGATATTTATCAACCTCTGAGAATAGCTCTTCACTAATTGGTTGTGCACTCTCAGAGAGCTTATATAATCTCCCCCCCGAAGTTTGATAACTGCCTTCCATTTTAAACGAAAACACATTTAAACACTGCTTTTATACATTTCCAATGGCAATACGTCATAAAATGAATATGAAGAATGCGGGTTAAAATCCCGTCCACTGGATGGCAGCACAAATTCTTTTTATAAATTTTTACTTATTGTGAATTTTTGCTAGGATCAAACATGTATAAGATACCATTTTTTGAAAGTTTTCTGAAAACAGTCTGTTACATTTGTTTCATTTCAGTCTTATTTTAAGCAAAGAAAAAAAAACACAAGACAAGGGGATTTCAAATTTGAAAATGTGTTAAAAATTGAAATACTTTTTTGTTTAATATATGCTCTTGTTTTATATCGCCAGCATTGGCTGGGTATGGTATATGGTTAGTGTCTTGGACATCAAATCAGAGGGTCCCAGGTTCTAATCACATTTCATAAGCCAGTCAATAACCAGTGGTGGCAGAATGGCAATGCGTCATAAAATGGTTATGAAGAATGCGGGTTCAAATCCCGTCCACTGGATGGCAGCACAAATTCTTTTTATAAATTTTTACTTTTTTGAATTTTTGCTAGAATCAAAAGTGTAAACAAAAATTTAAAAAAATCGATTGTGAGTTGTCTAAATAACACAAATAAAATTATTTTACAACTTTTGATGCATAAAAGATTTGAAGCGTTGATTAGTTTGAAACTCCATAATTTAGGTTTTAGTCCAGATACCAACAATATATACTACTGAGATAACGTACAATATCTTGAGTTAATAGGGGAGGTAGGGGCAGAGCGCTTGTGTTTGGAAAGAAATGTGCAGATGACGAACAACTTATAAACTTTTAGGCTTCTCACACATACATGACCTATCTATAATAATTTCCATTATGTGTGCAAACACCATACAGAATTGCCTTTCATTATATGCAGTGAGTTAGTACTTTGTTGGTGTCGAAAATGTTAATTACATGTGTAGAGCAAAATTTCTCGTATAGCAATTAGCCATGGGGAGTAACTGAGGGTTACATTTTTTAACTTACCCACTGAAGTTAATGTTGTCATTTTTAAATAAAAAAGCACAGTCCGTCCTCCTACAAGAAACCACCGACGCCAACCATCTGAAATTTTGGTCTATGTCCTTCTATATAAATATGATATCTCAGAAAGTTTTAAATATATTTCTATGAAATTTTCAACGAAAAATTTTATTCGATTACAAAGGATGTTAGTTATTATTAAAATTATTTACGTTAACCAAGAAAATATAATAAATAGAAAATTACCTATAAATAGCAATTTACGTCGTTACAAAAATATTTATATTTGTTCGCGTACTTCAGATAATAATAATAATGATCAAAAATTACCCTCGACTTTGACTTTACACAGAAAAATTTAAACCATGCTCGAGCTATTTTTTAGATAGGAATTTAATATAAGCGTTGAAATTCCTATTAATACATATATTAAAAAACATAATATATAAAACAAGTATATATCATGGGAGCAATAGTGATAAACGCTGAAAAGATTAAAGAAAAAAATCCACTCATTTTTCTCGTTTAAGAATGCTTTGCCAATGTTATTATCTAATTTAGACGAAGTTTATTTTCGCTTTGATGGCAGCTATTAAAGACAATTGGATGTTCTCTTCCATCGACGAATGGCGTCGAGGGAGTAAGCGCGTCCTTTAACGACTGCTCCAAGAAGGTATTTCGGGAAATATTTAATTCGTGGATATCTTAACCTAGTTCGTCATCGAAAGCTTTCTCTTGGCATTGAATGACAATGAACCTAATTTATTTTACGTCCATTCGCTGTTTGAAAAGTAAATTCTTCTTTCATTGCCTTTTATGGTCTCCATTGATCTTAAAGTAGTGAGTAAAGCAAATGAACTCTGGAACGTTTCGATGTTAAAATGAGAGAGGAGTAGAATATGAATTTCGTTTCCAATGAAATGACATTTTAAACAGAAACATAATTGTGTTTTCTTTATCTTTAATTTGTTGATCGATAAAATAACAACGCCATGTGGTAATGTTTTTGTTTGGAAATTTATAAAATAACTGTCAATCTTTAAATTAACTGTATATGAAATCTCAAAATGCCATATAGAAGCGGGTATGCTGACGAAAAGTTTGGAATTCTTTTTCTGGGGAAAGCGTAGTTGTGATAGAAATTATTCCCATTATAACAAGTGAGTTTAAATTTAGCTATATAGGTTCGTTGCCAAAACATAAAATTTAATAAGAAAAAGAAAAAAAAAATGAATTAAACAAAATCAAACATGAATTAAAATTCTTCTCAAATATTTCCCGCATATTTTCAGAAAAAATAGATGGATACTTATCACTATAAAAATTTATTGTACTCGCAAATGATAGAATGATAGAATTTATTCAAAAATAAGGATTAGTATGAAAAAAAATTCCTCAAAACAGTAATAACCTTCTTCATCAATCGAAGAAGACATAGATACGATATATTATCATTTACGATTGTTAAAGTTACTTTCATTTATTTTTTCTTCATTGAGAACTATAAAAAAAGACCAGGCCTTTATCCTAATAGCACCATTTTAAAGTTCAGTTAATCAAATTCTTTTTCTAAACGAATAAGTTCAAAATTGTTTAGCTAGAAAAAGTTACAATTGCAGTTGTGAAAAAAAATCTCCCTAGAAAAGTTTAATTTGTACTTCACCGATCAAATATCAAAGATAGCTGTTTTTTGAAATGAAACATGCTGAAATTATATTGCTAAAGATCACAATTACCCGAACTCTAGTTCCTCACACTTTTTTCCCCTTTCGCCCAAGACTTGCTCTTACGAACACTAACTAATGATCTCTCACTGTCTTAAACTACGGGGTTCTTCTAATTAGTGACAAGGACTTAAATAATCTCCGCAAATTCTATTTCTTCAGCAGCGTTGTCTTCGGAATTATTACAGTAGCCATTAGAACATCATTAGCATAACTTACTAAGCAATAATGATGAATCCCATGTGTTCCCCTTCCTCTGCCTGCTTTTGTTTCAAAGAGAGCATTTCTCTTTTTCATTCTATAAACGGAAAAGTTATTAATGAATGAAAAAATGAATTGGTGTCCGGAGTTATTATTGGAATAGTTATGTAACTTTTACCATACGAGTAAGTCATTGTTTCAGTTGAAGAGATGGGAAGCTTAGTTTTGAAATACGTTGTTAGCGGTGCATTCGAGATAAATGTAGAATAAAAATGTTTTGAACATTCTCATCTGAAGTTTAATTGCAGAGATATTCATTTCAATGAATATGCAGTACATTTGTTGCATTCAGTGCTAAATTCTTACTGTGATTTAAAATCAGTTTTAAACTCATTTGGCAGTTATCATTGGAGCAAAATGTGAATACGCTTCTGAACTTTATTTACAACTATCTTATTTACCAGGTGTTGCTCGAGATAAAAATGTTTTCATGTCTAGGTACTTATAACACTTTAAAAATTAAACAATTTTTCACTGCAGCGTCTTTCGTTGATGTTAGTTAATCTTCTCCCGTGTCGTTTGATCCCTCGGGCAGCAACTAAACACCTCTCTTTTTTTTTTGTCTTCATACGTTGAACCACTTGGTACAAGTTTAGCAAAATATGGTATTACATTTCCTCCTCCCTATATTACTATGGCGACAACAGAAACTCCATCATATTATGGTTTTTATTACCATGACCCGAAATGTCACTCTCTTCTTTTTGATTTTTGTGTATCTGAACGGAGAAATATGGTGTTCCTTCGTTTCCTTCTAAGGAACTCTTCCATGGGTAGAAACCAGACTCAGTAACATTGAATGACATTACACGTTCATTACGGCCAATTAAAAAATTTGTGAATTTTAAATGAATCATTGCATAGAGAACATAATCATCTAACGTCGTTGGATGGCTGTACAATATTGAAAGATGGACTGCGAAATAAAGAGCGGAAGTAAAAATTCTGCCTTTCTGTTAATAACCAACGAACGCATTATATTTATCATAAGTATAACAGTGGAAAAACCAGGGGAATGATAGAGTTGATGAACAAATATGTTGGTTTCAATTTAATTACAACGATAGAAAGCTTTGTTACAAATTATGCTTAAAATAAACTTTGAAAAATCATAACAATTAAATAAAGCATTGTACGGCAATTAAACTGGTATCATTTAAAATAATACAGTAAAGCGCCGATTATACGTTTCTCATTAATACGTCGCTTACATTTATACGT